>JBAMHX010000011.1:1007819-1034512 GCA_037177515.1 Pseudomugil tenellus
AGCCGGAGAACCCGGTGAGAACCCACGCTAACACGGGGAGAACATGCAAACTCCACACAGATAGGCAACCGCCCGAGGCTTATTGAACCATTAGTTGAAATCATTATAAAGCTAAAATCATTTGAATTTTTAAATGTTTAAATTAAAGTGTTTAAATGTGAGTAAATTGGTTGAAAAATAAGTTGAAAGGTGTTAAACAGTTGTAGAGGAAGTGTTGGAAGCACAAGATCAAATCTGAATGTAGCTCCCTGTCGTTTCATACCCTAGTCCAGGGCGGGAGTTCTGTGTACCCCGTACTCCGCTGGAACCTGAGCAAGGCCCAGCAGCCTGAGCTGAGCTCTACAGGCTGGGAGGCTTTTCCAGACCCAGCAGGCTACACTGAGTTCCAGGGCCTGGGGGGCTTTTCCAATTTCAGCAGTCTTAGCTGAGCTCCAGGTCCTGGGAGGCTTATTCAGGTCCAGCAGCCCGAGCTTACCTCCAGGACTTTATTAAAATAAAGTGAATTGAGTAAAACAGTTGTAGCAGATGTGTTGGAAGGTCAAAATCAGGTTCAAATGTAATGAAACATAGTATAAGTTGAACTAAATGTTTAGGATTGAGAAAGTGGAAGGAAGGAGGGATAATGGTGAGGTAGGAGGCATGAAGCAGAAAGGGGAGATAAGAAGGAAAGAAGGAACAAGGAGAACGACAGCAAGAAAGAGAGAGAATGACTTACAAGAAGACAGAAACTGACACAGATAGAAAGACACAGACAGACAGACACAGACAGATAGAAAGATACAGACAGATAGTAAGACATACACAGAAAGGCAGAGACAGACAGATATGAAGACACAAGAAGATACAGAAAGACAAACACAGACAGGAAGAAATAGCCAGAAAGAAAGACAGAGACAGATAGGAAGTCACACACAGACAGATAGGTTAACACAGACAGACAGGAAGACACATAGAGTCAGGAGGACACAGTGAGACATGAAGACAAAGACAGACAGGAAGACACAGACAGTCAGGAGGACACAGAGAGACATGAACACACAGGAAGACACAGACAGGAAGACACAGAAAGACAGGAAGACAGTCACAGACACATAAATGCACATCCACGTCTTGTCTGAGCTAAGCTCAGTGTTTCTTCAAGGGCTGGATATGTCCCTTGTTGTATTAACAGCAATGGTCCCAATAGGTGAGATGTTGGAGGAGTTAACCACCTATCTGAGTCCACACCCACTGGAATTCCATGGAGACGAAAGACATGGTTAAGCAGTAGTTGGGCAGTCTCCTTTGTGGATGGAAGTTTGGGGAAGGGAACAAAGTGGGTCATCTTAGAAAAGCGATCCACAACAGTTAGTATGACTGTCTTCTCCTCAGATGGTGGCAGACCAGTGACAACGTCTATCAAGATGTGGGACCAGGGACGATGTGGCTGTAGATGACCAGAAGGTGCTTGGCACAAAGATTTGTTCTGCTTGCAGGTAGGGCAGGCACTGACATATTCCCTGGTCATCCTCCTATAACATGGACCACCAGAAACATTATTGGAAAGCATCACGAGTTCTATGAATCCCAGGGTGACAGAAAAACTTTGAGGGATGTGCTCACTGGAGTACATCAGATCTCATGGCTGCAGGCACATACGGGTGATCTGGTGGGGCAAACACCGGGGCCAGCCTCTCCTCCCATTGCTATTCTCACTCTCTCCCCAATCTCTCAAGTCACGGATGCTACAACACAAGGACACGGTAAAATGGTGGATTGGTCCCCCTCTCTCTGAAACTGACGTGACAAGGTGTCTAGTTTGATGTTGAGGGAGGAGAGGGAGAGGAGAGGGAGAGGGAGAAATTGAACCTGGTGAAGAATAGGGCCCATCGCGCTTGTCAGAAGTTAAGTCACTTAGTGGTTTGGACATACTCCAGGTTTTGTCCAAACCAAGAAGGGCTGCTTTGTCCCTTCTAGCCAGTGTTGCCATTCCTTTAGGGCAAGTTTGACTGCCAGAAGCTCCCAGTTGCTTATGTCATTATTTCTCTCAGCAGGAGAAAGACGACAAGAGAAGAAGCTGAATGGATGGAGTTCCTGGTCACCTGCTGCTCGCTGGGACAGAAGCATCAACTCCCACCACAAACTGTCTTTCTGGGTCTGGGACCTTGAAAATGGGTGCAGAGCTTAAACTATTCTTCAAAGTCTGGAAGGCAGCATCTAAAGCCTGGGACTAGCGGAAGGCACTCTTAGGAGGAGGTCAACATGGTGAGAGGAGTTGCAATGGAGCTATAGTTCCCCATGAAACGTCAATAAAAGTTTACAAAACCCAGGAAACGTTTTTTAAAAAGTTGAAACATTTCTCAGGTCTAGTTTCTGCATGTTGGGCTTAGAGCTAAAAATGTGATTGTTTACCCACCTTTCGTGAGAGACAACTACACCTTCCCATAGTGCTGGCAATCCTGTGGAAATAAATCTGCCTGCATTACAGTTAGCTGATTATAAAAATTCATGTATCCCACAGGAACACAAGATGATTAATTCTCCGCTGATACTTTGCAGAATGAGTTTAGCAGAGCACAATATGTCAGATATATGTTTCTGCTGATTTTTTTTTAAATATGACTTCTTTCATTTACAGTTAAACTGCTCACAAGGATTTGTGACTTTTTGTCTGATAAGTAAACATCAAATCTGTAAACTTCAAATCATGTTGGCATTTTATGTAGAACAGAGTTCTGTCTGTGAGTTTCCCTTAAAAGTTAAAGGTAAATTCTACAAAATATTACACTTGTTTTGACTTTATATAAAGACAATCATATGACCTTTCCAGCATTAGTTTTTAATGGTTTGTTGCCATGTAAAAATGTTTAATCTTAATTTCCTATCCCCATCAGAAATGACAGAAAAAAAAACAACCCCCGCTCTGAAATATTTGGAGATAAGACTGCTGTTCGCATGAGTTTTTGGTTTAATTCTCGGCATTCAACACTTTTCACTGTGTTCTTCTGAAAAAATAGCTATTTTCTTCCCTCTCTGTACACAATTCCCACTTTTGTCAAATATTTTTAAAAAAAGAGTTAACAGTTTGAACACCCCAAGAGTGATTATTGCGATTATTTACCAAACAATCCAAATCATGTAATTTACTGAAGTGAATGTGCACTTTCTGAAAAGTAATTTGGCTCTTTGTAAGGAACTCAGTGATGATAATAATAAAGATGTTTTGCCGTTGTAAAGGCATCAGTGCAACGTCTTTGTTTACCCACGTTGATCTTTTTCAGTATGGACACACTGCAACAACCTAACAGACCAGCAATATATTAGCAGAAGCTGGGAAGGGTTAACTAGCAAATACAAAAACCCACTATAGATAGAAATGAAGCATTTGTGAAGAAACTGCCTTCATTCTAAAACACTTGGAGCACTTTGATGCCAGGACACCCCTTACAAGTTGGTTTGTCTAGCTGAAGAATAAAAAAAAGCATTGCCTCACTGAAAGAGCTGTGAATGTGAAGGTATTTGAGACAAAACACATGCTACCTGGTGACTTAATTCATTTTAACAGTAGTTAAAAAAATACCTTGGACTTGTTTAGGTAAGCATCTTTCAGAGCCTTAAAGCTAAAATGTCCATGTAAAAGATCCATTATGTGTCCATGACTGCTTCAAAACACATCCTTAATCTGCATTATGTCCTGAAACCAAGCAGATCGTGGGAATGTAAATAGAGCATTGTTGACGTTAAAAAGAATTTGTGTAAATAGATCGATAATGCGTTTGACAGGATATATACATATATATATACATATATATATATATATATATGAGCTGTGTTTATGACCTGGTTCCCCTAAAGCTCCCTAAAGCTCCACCCCCTTCACATGTAATCAACAGCACACTTTTTGAAAACTTCTGGATAAACTGATTGACCATGCATAAACAATAAAGCCTTTTTGAATTGATTTACATTGTTTCTATTTTTAAAAAACTCTAAAAAAAAAAGACTTTCATAATTTATCTGTAAAAAGTAAGTAAAATATTAAATGGCTGAAGGGTTTTTCCTTTGAATACAGAATTTATCTGAATTGCCTCATTCAAACAACGTTTTACCAAACATGCTATAGTCCTGCAACCAATCATGTTATTCATCTTTAACAGGATCTGCAACCATGTTGACCAATTTAAAATAAACTCCTTTTTTTAAAAAAAAATGTCATTAAAAATATTAAAGTTGTACTGCAAAAATGATGGACCATCCTAAAGAAGGCAGTGTCGATTAGCTCACCCTGTATTTATCTTATTGTTGAAGAACTGAGTGAGCAGTCTCAGAGGCGACCATTAAGGACAAGCACATAGGAGGCTAAACAGTGGGCATGACATTCTATCTCTTTATTGGTAACTCCTCTTTACTAGTTCATTCCGCCTACCAATCAACCAGAATGAATAAAAACAGAATGATTTTATAGAGAAGTATCTGGCTCATACCATTCCCACAGCTTCCCCCAAAGACACCCATACACAAAGAAATCATGAAAATATATACAACAAAGTTTTACAATGGCTATATAGATATTTACAAACCCAATTTTTTAATAAATTTTTTAATAAATAATCATATTAAAATAATTAAACCAAAGATTAACTCAAATATGCAAAAGTATTTTGTCACAAACATCCCCTTCACAAAATCCAACCTTCCTGTCCCATCCCACCAATCAAAAGGTGCCTAAACACCTGGCAACCTCTGCTGCTACATACATGCCCACTCCAATAAACCAATTAGAAAATTAACCTCAGTTTCATCATTTCCACTTTATTTAACATTAAAATATAATGATCAATTCCCCACAATAAAGTCACAACAGCTCATTGTGACATTTGACAGGAGGCTCATTAAGAAAAAGAGAGTAAAAATATCAAGAGCACAAGTTTTGAGAGTGCAGAGAATGTGTCTGATTTTGAAGGAAAGACACCGAGCTTGATGGGAGAATTTACCCTGCAACACTGACCTTGAGAAGAGCAGCAGCATTTTGAAAGTAAAAAGGACATATTTGACAACATTAATGGACTTTTTTTAATTTGAGAGTTTTCCGAGAGAGAGCAATACGACTGTAGAGCATAAAAACATGAAATCTTGGTCTCAAACGAACAACATTCTTGATTTAAAAAGGGGAAATACCCCATAAAAAACTTTTAGGAAAAGCAGCCTTTAGAACAAAGCAATATTTGGAGCATTTAATGAATGAATTACATTTATTACAGTGGGATAAATCCTACCTTATTATTGTGGAACCATTTTAAGGCAGGCCGGGGTGAACCACGAACAGTAAACTCAATACATGTGTCATGGCGGCGCTCTGGCTCCTTCAGCCTCAAAATGGTGGGAGGAACTGTAAGGAAAGAAGAAAAATGCAGACCACTGACAGATTTTACTTTCACTGTGTGACTGTTAATGCCAAATGTGGTTACAGCCCGGCATAGACATACAGAAGAAGGAAAAAGGTGAGGGACCTGTAGCGTCTTCCAGAAGGCATGAGTGTACACAGAGGATAAGCAGGGAGTGGGATCTGAAGTGATTCGTACTGCTTGTTGTGTTATGCATCTGTGATACAGTGTGTCAATAGATGGGAGAGTTTGGCCTGTGATTTTTGATGATTATTCTATGATGCGTTGTAGTTTGTTGCATGAATGCGTGTCCAGGTTTCCATGCCAAACTATTATAGATGAAGTGAGAATACTTTGAATGATGGTTGTGTAGAACTGGAGGAGGATTTTGTGCCTGACTGAATTTTTTAAGCTGTCGGAAGAATAATCTTTTATTGGCTTTTTGTAGATTTGATATGAGTGTTGTTTCTATTTTATAGTATTAGTGATGTGTGTACCTAAGAATTTGAAAGAGTCCGTGATGGTGATGGGTTCCATGGTGTAAAAATAGGTGTTTTTTGAGTGGGTTAGTGGTAAAAATCAACTATAAGTTCCTGTGTTTTGTGGTATTGAGATATAAGCTATTGTTTTGACAACAAGTGACTGCTTGAGCAACCTGTTCTCTGTAGTGGTCTTTATTATTGTTAGTGATTAGTCCAATTACTGTTGTATAATTATTGTTGTATAATAGTGTGAACTTACAGTGCACAGTCAGCTGAATGGAGGCGTTGCTCATTCCCACAATGTTGAGGACTGTGCATGTTAGCAGGAAGTTGTTGTCCTCTCTGCTCACATTGACTAGTGTTATGATGATGGAGTAAATATTGTTGTTGTAAGGATGCTCCTGGAGGATGAAATGAACAGTCGTAAAAGAGGGAACTAACATGTTTGCAGAAAGCAGGAAGGGAAGAAGTATTATTAAGCAAAGTCCTTCAGCTAAGAAAATCTTCCCACAGTACAGGTAGACTGAGAACATACATCATTACAGGTTATCAGCTTATCCTGATTATTATTAGCATACATGCCATTTTAGATCAATAATAAATAGTAAAAGTATTTCACTTGTTTGAATTCTAAATGTTATTATATTCCTCCTTACATACATACATCTTAATATAGTATAAGAGTAAAGAAATTCAATTTGTGTGAAATATTAATTATAAAACAAACAATGATAACATATTGAAAACTGACTGTAATGATTTGCAAATCTCATCAGCTCATATTTTATTTCCAATAAAATCAAATCAGGTATTGAAACTGAGATATTTTACTATTCATTGAAAGTATGAACTCATGTTGAATCTGATAGCAGCAAAACATCTCTAAAAAGTTGGAACACAGGCAACAAAAGATTGGAAAAGTCGTTGGTACAAATCCCAAACAACTGAAATATCATTTAAATATTAATTAGGTTAACGACACCAGGTCAGTAACATGACTGGGTATAAAAGAAGCATTTCCGAGAGGCAAAGTCTCTCAGATGGAAAGATGGGCGGAGCTTAACTAATCTGGCACAAGCAAAAATCTTTACTGGTTTTTCTGAGTTGTTTTTTGCCTATTTTGAATAATTTTGCAGGGATTACAGAAAAAAATGAAATAACCGTCTTGATATTCACAGAGATGAAAGCTGTTCCTGAAGATGAGGTCTTGTCATTCTCCTTGTATATGTTTATCTCTGAATGAAAAACACTTGTGGCTTAGGTTTCACTGCGATCTTTATTCAATCCAGTCAGTGGAAAAAGTCAGATTCATGTTCCTCTTTGTAGCTTTCTATTAGACCTCATCACATTTCCTTTACTTACTTCACAAATGTTGGTCTTCTAATCTAATCATTTCTAATTTTCCAACAGTGGATGAAACTGTCACAGTATTTCACTGAAAAAACACAGAGCAGTCACTGTCATACCAACAAAACTCCAAATAATTATTTTTATTTGTTTTGTCTGTTATTTCTAAGCGCTGTTAGAAATTATTCTGCTTAAAGAGCTCAGAGCTCTTTGTTTGTTGGCCTTGATGCTGTTTTATAGATTGGCAAATTTATAATTTCAGCCACTTAATATAAAAATGATTAAAATCAATAAGAAGGTTTATTTCTTCTGGAACTTAACATTTCTATAAAATATCTGCTGGTAAGTAGTAGGTATGAATGAGTGGCATCATTCTTACCTCTTGTAAATTGCTGGAGTGCAAGCCATTGAATGTCCAGTCCACCTTAGGTAGTGGGGATCCAGAACCATTACAGATCGCTGTAACTCGACCTCCTTCCACAACGGTTAGGTTACTGTGGCTCACACTAACATCTGGCAGGTCTGGAACAGAGAAATAGGTGTTTTGTATGCTTCTGAAACCCAAAAGACGGCAGGGTTTGCACAATGCATTTTAAATGGAAAAATTCACTTGCACTTTGTTTTACAACAAAGAAACCAAGTCTCACTTGGTGTGAAGCGTTTCTGCTGCTATAATTGTACTGCCCTTGTAAAAGCTAAAATAAATGTCGGTTACATCTCATCATGGGGCCTTGTAACATGAACATGTTATAACATGGATCACAATGTGTACAACCACGGCTTTACACTCACAGTCAATACAGAGAGAAAGGAGGTGCTGTAGTGTAGTATAGAAGTAACAAAGTATAAATCTGTTCACCTAAAAATGTAAAATAACATTAAGGTTTCAGTGTTTTTTCCACTGGTTGCCTCTTGTAGTTGCTATGAGAAGCCGTTCATAATAAAGGCCCATTTATGCTTAATGCATAGACAGATATGCAAATGGGAAGATGCTTTATTCCATCTCCTGCATACTTTGTCACTATAATTTGGTCAGCAAACAGACCAGTACGATTGAAAACTGTGGGCAGGTTACAGTCAGCTATACTCTGAGCAGTATAGCTGACTGGGCAGGAAAGGAGGAAAACAGTGCAATACAAGATACAATGTTAGAGCTTCTGTAAAAATATTTTATTTTCCTGTGTAAATAAACACATTATCATACCACAGTCGCTGACGTTCATATGCTGA
Organism: Pseudomugil tenellus; assembly: GCA_037177515.1. Classification (NCBI taxonomy): domain Eukaryota; kingdom Metazoa; phylum Chordata; class Actinopteri; order Atheriniformes; family Pseudomugilidae; genus Pseudomugil; species Pseudomugil tenellus. The sequence goes on from JBAMHX010000011.1 coordinate 1,016,242, forward strand.
AGTGGTATTTTCGTGCCATTACTGACACAGTATAACTGTTGCCGCTTAAGCCCCGCCTCTTCCCTCTGTTGCCATAGCTGCAGCCAGCGAATCTTACAGCCACAGGTAAACACCTGCTCCTCTAAGCGCCTGGAAACAAGAACATTGATCCTCACAAGCAACATACAACCCAAATTAAACAAAAACGGAAAATGTCCATAGAAGCCTTGTTGGGTTCAATAAATGTGTGATATGTTTGATAAGTAAGACATTTTGTTGTTTCTAGTTGTTTTGAAGTTGTATTCTTTGTCTCGACGCTGAAAGTACCTAATGTTCCTGCAGTGTATGAGATTAAGACTTATTCTGACTAAAACATTTGTTTTATAAAAACATTGTATACTAAAACAAGAGACAATAGAGAAGTAGACTGCATAGCAAATGGGAAGGTTGATATTTGAACCCACTTTGATGTTAAAGATTTATAACCAGTAGCTCTGCGGCTCAACTACCAATGGACCAGCCCAATTGCATTTCTAATCTCCTTTTGCCTGCGTCATTTATTCATCCAAATATTTAGCAACCAACTTTCTTTAATGACCACTGGCCCATGAAACAGGTTGATCTGTAGCTCATTGTTTTTTTCTTAAGTGACACCAAGCTGAACCACCAGCTAATGTAAACCTCTTCTGGTTTTGTACCAGTGAGTTGCAGCGTCCTGTCCAAGCTGAGGAATGAAAATGAAATGGAGGTGTAAATGACCAAAAATGATCGACATGTTTGTCTCAACAGGACCTTTCACTAAAGATAATGATGGTAGAATCTGTGTAGCTTTTACATGACTGAGGTTCTGTTCTGAGATAAGAGACCCGCTAAACCCAGTAAGTCTGATCTATATGAGCCAGTAAGTGGTGAACATGATAGCTTTTACAAAGTTAGGATAGAATGACAAAAACATGTCAATAAAATAACTGTTTTATTAACACATTACTTAGTCTCTTTAAATGCAAGATGATTACATCAGTTTCCAGATGTGGACAGCTGGTTAACTGACTGTTTATTGACTTAACTCGAATTACTTATAAGTGGATAGTCAGATACTTTTGGGTGTGATTGTTTTAGAAGCAGCATCTGTGTAGGTGTTTTTTGAAAATTTAGAGAAATAAAACACTTTAAAATTGTATTCATTTACATTTTTCCCATGTGTTGCTACTGATGCAGCTGTTTGTTTCTATCAGATTATCCTTAATTCTGGACCTGACTGAATCATTCTGTTGAAAAATAAAAAGTCTCCATTCGATCTTTAGTTAAACCTGAGATAACGTCTCCAGAAGAGCAGGCGGTAGACACAGGGACACTTTTTTTATTTACAGTTAAATCAGGAAGATCATTTGTTCCATCATTTCTCATGTCTGCTTTTTCTGGGGTAAGAAACTAATACGCTACTATTCATCACTGATCTGGAATACAGATGTTTATTTTATGAACACGTTACACTGTTTCCTGCTAACTCTGTGCGTGTTTTAGTGGTTTGAAAGAGTTACACAGTTGATATTCCTATTTAAGGGAGATCACAGATTTGTGGGGTTCATATGTAGGCTGGTCTTGGCCTACATATACATTCCAAAATGTACAACCATATATTCACTCTGTGAAAAAATGTATTAATTTGGCAATATTTCCATTCTTTGAAGGATCTGAACTGTTTTGTGCTTTCAGTAGAAGAAGATGTCAAATCTTATCAAATAATTTCAAGTTAGTATCAATCAGGGAATTAAATTCTCTCAAAGCTTTTATCAGCCCAGTTCACAGCAGGTTCTTTAGATTTTTGTTGTCCCTTTATCTGTTATATATAAACTTGTGCACCCTTATACATCTGTACATTCAGACCACAAACCAGGTGCAGTTTCTAGCAGCTGTGCTTATTGTCTAAGTTAAGTTTAACACAGATGTAGTATTCATTTGCAAACTTTCTTTAATTTAATTTTTTTCTGATTTTAAGATTGGAAAAGACCTAAAATGTGGCCGGTCTTTAGTGTTTGTCTTCCAACTAAATCATCAAACATTTCCTTGTAGCTATAACACAAACAATCTTTGTGCCAACAACCCTGAAGTCAGAACAAATCACAGATTAACTTACAGTAGTGAGAGCTGTAGAGGTTTAAAGATCTGCCAGGATAGTGTGGTCAGCAAAGGGTTCCTGGACAAATCTCTGAGAGGAACAATGATAGAGCAGGTCTACATCACAACAGGAACATGTTAAATTCACATGACTTATACAGCACATCTGGCAAAACTGCAAATGAAGACAGAATCTCAATCCAAGTAAATGGCAGCTAATTCCCAATGCCTGCTGGCATGTAGAAAAAAGCTGCACAAGTGATGGTGACCAGCCAAAACACGACTGGCTCGAATTTTGCTTAATTGTTCTGGTAGCTTACTGCAAGCAGATGCTCATTCTGCCAGGGAAATATCTTCCTGCTGCTGCTCTGCTCTAGTTATGATGCATATTCAATCCATTCCCCCTACATTGACTAAGGTGTGGCGGCCCTCTTTATTGGTAGCGACATGCCTTCAAAATGCCGAAAACTAAAACTAAAACCTGCATTGGTGCATCCACGAGCGCTGCAGCTGCTCTGCTGTATAACATGCAGTCACGGCATGCAGAGGGCTGCATTAGGGAAACAGGTCCAAGCTGAAGCTCTGCTTCCTTGTTATTCTTAAATGAGCATCCAGTTTGTGCGTGTACTTACATGTATCGTAAATCAGGGTTATTGGAGAAAACATTAGTCTGGATGGTATGCAATTTGGTCCGTGTAATTGTTCTATAACAGACAAACACACAACAAGACCAAACACAAACACACAGACAGAGAGAAAGAAAAGACAAGAGATATTAAATAAAATACTGATGAGACAATGCATGAGACAGGACTCCAACTGCAGCTGTGAGACAACCCAAGACATAGTAGCTGGGTAGAAGATGCAAGTAAACAGCTGGTAGAATAACACACAGTAACATCTGTATAACAAAACCAGATTGTAAAGATTCTCAGCTTAAAAACGCACCTATAAATAGCAGCAGTAATTAAAATTGTACACTAATGTATATAAATATATATATTTATATATATAAAACACAAAACGAGGTAAAGATGCAAATAAGGCAGATATACAAAAAGAGGTGGATAAAAGTGCACTTACAGACAGTCTGTCATATGCTGTTTGTGTGTATGCGGCTAGATGGGGAGGGTGTATGTATGAAGTCCTATAGGGGGGTGTGACATGAGTATATATGTATGGGGGTTATTGGTTTTACATCTCTGGAGAAGAAGCTGTTCCTGACACTGTTTGTGCTGATTTTAATGTTGCTCCACTGCTTTCCTGATGGAAGCGGTACAAACAATCTGTTGGCCGGGTGGGTGGGGTCTGTGGCGATGCATCTTGTCTTCTTCTGGACACGGGCAGTAGAAATCTTCACCAGGTGTTTACTGACTAGGAGCGGTCAGAAGAAATGTGGATGCCCAGGAACTTAATGCTGTCCACCCGCTCAACCGTCTCCCCAAAGTTATAGACGGGAGCGTGATCGGTCTAGACCTTTTATAGTCCACTATGACCTCCTTGGTCTTGCTGATGTTCAGGATGAGATTGTTCCTGGAACACCACTGTGTCAAGCTCTGGACCTCATCTCTGTAATGACTCATCATTGTTAGATACGAGACCCACCACAGTTGTGTCATCCACAAACTTAACGACCATGTTTGTGGGATTGACAGCAGAGCATCGTAAGTGTAATTCGTAGTAAAACAGTAATTCATCATAAAACAACTACATTATTACAACTCACTTTATATTGCTATGTTCTTGTCATCTCATTTCAAGCAGGTGCAAAATGCTGCTGCTCGTCTTTTAGGTACGGGGAAGAAAAAGCCCATTTCACCTGCTTTAGCTTCTCTGCACTGGCTGCCTGTTCTCTTTAGAGTTCATTTTAAAATTAGTTTATGTGTTTTCAAGACGTTGCCCCATCCTACCTCTCTGACCTTCAGCTGCTGGATGTCCACTCCCCTCACTGGACCCTGTCACACAGATCAGCTGACCAGCTGCTCCTGGATTTACTAAGGATGCGGTGTGAGATCAGCGGGGACAGAGCTTTTGCTGCTCCTCTTTTATGGAGCTTGCTGTATGTAAGACAGCCATACTCGTCCATTTTTAAATCTCTGCTTAAAACCCATTTATTCCTTTGGTTTTTAACCCAGTCTGAGAGTTAATGTTAGTACTATTGTTTATGTATACACATAATTCTCACTAGTCAGCACTTTGGTCAGTATTTACTTAAAGTGCTTTATAAATAATGTTGGCTTGGATTTACCCAGAAATGGTTTGAGCTTGAAACATGCTTGTTGTTCTGTGAATGAGCTCCTTCAAACTGTTTTCAGCTTCATATGTAGAGTGGATATTACCGTTTGTGTTACTTTTTTTATTAGAACAGAGATGAAATTTTTATATTATTCTAGTAATGAAATGCCCTGATTGGTGGGACTGCAACTGCAACCTGCATGAACAGAGACACACAGATGTTTTAATACTTACAGCCTCTGTAAGCCATGGAAAAGCTCCATATCTATATTCTTCAGTACCTGAAGGCCAGTCCAGTTCTCAATGTGTCTGGAGAAAAACAAAGGCAATCAGAAGGTTAAAAAAGGTAGACTGAAGGATATTTGGTATTTTTACATAATATTAATTATTTGAAATGGTTTGGTACTGCACCGAGTATTTCACTTCCCCCAACAGCTATTTTGATGTTAAATTTCCGAAAACTGATCATGGCCATATTCAGTGTAATGTGCCAGTGATGTGAAAAAAGCTGAAGTTGACAGAATTTTACATTTAAAGAAGGCCTACTCCGTTGGAAGCGACGGCTAGGCGTACATCCCCGAACCCCACCAATCCTCCTTTTCCCTATCCTATTCAGTCCAAAGCTCCACCTGGTGTTGAAACTTTGAATCAGCCCAATGTGACGTCATGACAAGATATAGACTGAGGTCATGACCTTTTATTTGTACTGGATTTAAGGTCAATGAGATAAATAGTTACAGAGATCTGGCAAAAAGCGCCGCCTGGTGGGAAAACCATAAATCTGACTATAATGAAATTTTATTCAGAATTTCCTCTTGGGGACTTAAACAGGGATACTGAGTATCAAACTCCAACTGTAAATAGTTCCAGAGATGTACGCTAATAAACTGACACCGAGTGAGGAAACAATTAATTCCAAAATGGTGAAATTCGATACAGATCTACTGATCTATCGATATACCGAGTATCAAAATCCAATTGTCAAAATTGTTCAGTTATCTCGGTCGCACGAAGGAAATCCGAGGCAGCATTCATAAAGAAACCATATTATTCCAGACACTCCACGTTCGAGGATATAATGAAAACATAACATCCATAAAAAGAAAAGAGTAAGAGAAAAGTAGAAACAACAGATCTCATGCTCATTTGCTATTCAGAATATTTGCGGTGATAGGCATGAAAGATTTTCTGTAGACAATTTTTCTTTTTAAGTTTACTTTAAAAACATTATAAATTCATATTGGTAGCAGGAATAATACATTTAAAATAAAATGTACCTCACATCACAACACAACAGTGGCTTTGTTTTATGTCTATAATACACATTAAACACAGTTATATACTGCTGCAATATATTCTTTGCATGCAGTCAAATCAGTTTTCTGTGGTTATTTTTTTGTTTTCCCGTTGTGTTCAGAGAAAGTTTTTTAAAACTGTACCTCATTTTGGAGGAAAAAAGACTGAATATTTGCAGCCCATGGAAATTTTGTAACCATAACAAGAGGATGTGTGAATGATAATGATAATAATTTGCTCTGTCCGAACAGTAAAACCAGTATATGGAAACAAACATGTAACACTGACAGGACAACTGGAAACTTTGTGGTTAAATGACACCATTGTCATCTTTCTCCAAGATAATCACTCTGAACTTGTAGTAAAAACAGAAACAGTAGACACTCTCCTCTTTGTGTGACTCCTCTGGTGTGACTTACAAACGGTCCACTTATCCCATATTACAAGCAGTCTTAGACTGGGGCTGTTTTCAGGGATAAATCAATACCACATAAGTGATAAGGATGGCGCTTGTTCCTGAGCTGTTACTGATATGACCACTTGTAATGTTGTGTCTCCCAAACACCAAAATGACCAAAAATTTAATGCTGAAGCACAGAGTCCTATTAGTAACATCTTGGTGACTCTATCAATATATTTAATTAATTATTTCTCACACAGTTGAGAAACTGAAAATGACAGCAAGAAAACATTAGAGATGTTTTGTTTTTTAATATGCACACACACTTTCTGCTTGTAAGTGTAAAATAACTCACATTCGAGAAATGCACATTTACAGATAACACAATCCACCACCAAGAGGTCCAATAAATAACAATGTATTCACACACAGGTACAAATATGACAACAACGTAATCAAATATCAGAATAATCAAAATAATCACAGAAGAATCACAGTGAAGGACTGAAGCTTTCTTTTCTCACTCTAGGTTGTTCTGAATAAAAACTCTGTCTAATAAAAATTTGTTACATTAAAATCTAACCTACGATAAATTTTCCACTGAACCGAGACATCCTTCTGATCTATCTGTAATCAGTAATTCTAGATGTAATTGACAGTCTCGGACATTGTTAGTGCATTAGTGATTAAAATATTGACTTGCTTTTTTTTCGCTGTCATGATAATATTTTGATATTGACATCAGGACATTATTGATCCCCAGCTATTGATGATCTGTCATAATGTATTGCATTTCAGACTATTCTAAAATCAGGACACATATTTAATGTCATTAGGGCTGTTTAGCCTCACAGCGGCAGAGGAGGTGGCTGAGAGGGTCAGGTCACCTTTGACCCTACTGATAATATAATCAAAATGGAAAAGGAAAATGGCAACTTATTACCTAACATACTTCATCTATCAAATATAATTTATATTAGAAATAATTTTGTATATTATACATATAGTGTACAATACTAAAAATATATTTAAAGAATATATGTAATTACTTAGATGTTTTTTGAATAATCAATCAAATAATAGGTCACAGATCATCAATATCAATATTGTAAACTCAAGCTGTATTAATGTCTGGAAAAAATCTATTTAATTGCATTTGTATTTAAAAAGAGTAAAAAAAACAGACATTAATATTTGGCAGTAAACCAACATTTGCTGCAACAGTCCTGCTCAGTGAGAAGAAAATGATACAGAGTCTCCAAAAGTATCCAAAACCACCTAAACCAGTTGGTGGACTTATATTTGCTCATTTTTTAGATGGAGGAGGGATTTTAAAACTTGTAAAATATACCAGAACGTAGCCAAGGTGGCAAAATTGCTTTAGAGATATGACGTATAGGTCACTGTAGCCACTAAGCCCAAAAACCCCTGACTGCAGTACGCAGATCGAGGCGTGCTTTGATGTGGGTGGCATTAAATACATTGAACTCCGCCCACTAAACGTGATTCTTCTTTGTGCGGGTAATTGCATTTTTTACCCCATACACAATAGCGCCACCTACCAGATTTAAGTGGTAAATGACTTGTTTTGACCAAAATGATTCTTCACCGCCACCATCGGCACTTTTTTTCACATTTTATATGTTTCTGCATGCAATAGCATTACTTACCAGATTAAGTTGTGTTTCTTGAGATGATTAAATTAAGGCTTGCCTTATACATTTTTTGGAGATTAGTTGTTTTGATTTCAGGATATGTACACTATTGCTTTAAAAATGTATTTTTTTTTTTTTTTTTTTTTTAGGAAAATGCTTCTTTTTATATGTAGCTACAGGAACAAGAAAGGCCGGCAGAACGAAACCGCTGACTAACATTAGTTATCTCTTAGAAATAAAGTTTTCAACTTCTAAAATGTAGCGGTTGCTTATTATTAATCAATGCTTTACTGGTATAAATGATGTGACAATATAAACTAAATCCTGAAGTACACCCAGGTTCCACCAAGATATTATGTATGTAATAATTGTTGTGGCCTTTTAACTGTATTTCAGATCAGTACACACACACAACTCAAGGAGCTCATAGTGTCAGGTCAACTAAAAGTGGCGAGTAAAATCCCTCACCCCGTTCAGTGGGCGGAGCTCAACGTTTAACTCCGCCCACATTAAGGCGCGCCTCGATCTGCATGTTGCAGTCAGGGGTTTCTCACTAAGGCTGCAAAATTCAGAGTAAAATGAGGATTGAGAGCACATTTTTTTCCAATATAAATATTTATTGCATAAACTTTGCAACAGCTGACACTAAATATAGAAACAATAAATTTCTTTTACCTTTGAATAATTTTCCGCTGTACATTTGTTGAGAGAAGGAGGCAGCGCTTGTTTAATGCAGATAATGTCCCTGATCAAAATGCGGTAGAATTGTGGATTTTTTTTCTTTTTTAAAAAAACTGTTGTCATTTGGAAATTAGATTGCATAAAAGTGTTAATTTTTTAACGATGAATTGTGCAATCCTAGTAGCTACTGTAGCGATTAGCGCTGTAGCCTCACAGCAAGCAGGTTGCCGGTCCGATCCTTGGCTCGGGCGGTGGCCTATCTGTGTGGAGTTTGCATGTTTTCCCAGTGTTACCGTGGGTTCTCTCTGGGTACTCTGGCTTCCTCCCACAGTCCAAAGACATGCACCTTGGGGAAATGCTGATTGGAAACTCTTAATTGTCCATAGAAATGAGTGTGTGTGTGTGTGTGTGTGTGTGTGTGTGTGTGTGTGTGTGTGTGTGGTTGTTTTTCTGTTTGTGTGTTGGCCCTGTAATGGACTGGTAACCTTTCAAGGGTGTACCCCGCCTCTCGCCCATTGTCAGCTGGGATTGGCTCCAGCCCCCTGCAACCTCATTGGGAATAAGCGGTAGAAAATGGATAAACGCAATCTCAGTCCAGAATAATCTTGAGCAGAGTTCCTGAGTCTACCATAGTATCCTGATGTGAATGAAGTCTTTGCTGCTCTTTTTTCCATATAACTCATAACTTGGAGAAAACCAGGTTTCAATGGGACTGCAGTCAGTTCTATTGTAGCCCATTGTTGTCTTTATTAATGGTCTTTCAAATATGGTTTGTTTCCACAAAGTTTCTATTGTAAGCCATTGCCATTGGTAGTTGTTCTAAATAGTAATCATGTTACGATGGGGTTGATTGTAAAATGTAGTTCAAAATTAGATGGTGTTGTTTTGGTGTACATTTGTATCATTGATTTGTGATTTTCCCATTTTAATCTGGCTGTTTTGAAGGAGTCTTTTCCCAGTAGATGCAGCAGGAACGGTGAACAAATGTTTTTGCCTGGTAATGATGTTAACAACCCTCATGGGACGACTGGAACACACCCTAAGTCTCAGGACAGGATCCGTCCTGTAGCTGTTTGTTCCTGATGGTGTTGGAAATTCTCCCTAATGAGGCATGTTGTCAAACACTTTCACTTCAAGGTTAATTTAATGATAATCATTCAGTAAAACTGTGTCAAGAAACTAAGTTCTATCAGAATTTGTGCGCCAGTTTCTGACTAAGATTGTGTTTACTCTTAGTTTACTTGTGTTTACTGGCAGATTACGTTACAGCGACTATATCTGACCTTAATCTGTCTGCTGACATTTATTAACTTGACCACTGTAGAGGACGATATCCGTTTATATTTGACCTCTTCAACCTGAGTTTTGTTTGGTTTTTGTTGTTGTTTGTGTCATGTTGTTGGTCAAAGCAGAAAAACCTATTAAGGCAGATTCCTGAGCTATGTGAAGACAAATGGATTTCCTTAAGTTTTTGAAAGAATCTGAAATCCTGGTAGATTTCATCAATCAAACATTTTAACCATTTAGGTCATGGCTGATTTGACCAGAAAATAGCTGGTCCACAGCAACCATGGTCATGGACTGCTGGTCACATCGCTAGTCTCTCAGCTGTCATCAGGTGAGAAGCAGGGGACATCCTGGACAGACCATCAGTCCACCACAGAGCCTAAAACACCACTCCTTGGAGTCACCAGTAAACTAATTTCATGCTTTTAATCTGCGAGAAAAAACACCCAGAGAGAAAGTGCACTTGCACAACGATAGATTGAATCCTTGGAATCTTTTTGTAATGAAAGAACAGATGTAAACAACACACCAAGCACCCCGACATTCTTTCAGAAACTATTAGATCTGCTTTGTTAGGACTTTGTCTCTTTAGTTGAACCAGATGATTCAGGTCTTGGTGGACGGAGCAGGACAACACAGACGAGACCGTCCTCAAAGCCTCCCTCACCTCTCAGGTTTATTTTTTACACAAAAAGTAAGCTTCAAAAGTCATTTATATTTTCTGACAAGCAGGGATAATATCATTGTAAAATGTAAAAGGAATCAGGAAAGCAAATAAAATGAACACCCAAGCCACGAATTTGCCTTCTACTGCTCTGTTCCCTCCTCTACTCAGAATTTTTCTTTATCATGAAATTTATTTAGTAGCCCACACTTGACACAAGGAATTTTTATACTTTCAGATTTGTTTATCACATTTTCAAACCATTAAGAATGACGCAGGTTGTGATGCATACCCACAGTTTTCTAGAGGATGAAATTCATTTCTGAATATATTCCAGATCCGTCGTTGCTCTGTACTGTTCTGTGTACACATCCTGACATGAAAAACCCTTTATATCTGACATTTATGTCTGACCATACAGGTGTTTGTATCTTATACAAATATTTTCTAATAAATAAATAAAAATGAATCTAAGTATGTTACAAATAAAATATGAACAATTTTTCATTACAAAATTGAAGACTTATTTGTTTCGCTTAGTTTTTGCTTAGTTGTTTCCTTGCTATGTACATGACAATAGTTCAGGTTTAAACTTAATCTAATGGACATTGTTTTTATTGCCTTTATGATTTCATAACTAAATAATTAAAACAAAATGTAACATTCTGGTTATACCACATGATAAACATGACTCTGCCAGACTGCTTATTTGTCTTAGATGTCATATTAAACGGCAGAGCCACCATCAGCAGAGGCTGTTTTACGCAGAAGAACTTACATGCTGGTGATGTTCTGGAAAAGCTCCTCAATGTGGTCGGTGCTGTTCATGGAGCTCGAGTTGCCTTGGAACAGCAGCGGGAAAAACTCGCTGCTCTCAGACTTATTGCAGAATATCTCAGTGAAGGAGCAGGAGCAGGTGGGGGAACAGTCCGGAAGAGAACCCAGGTTGTTGTGGAAGAGAAAGAGCAGCAGAACCAAAGCCTTCCTGGGCAAACGTATCCCAACAGGACGGCGCAAACCGTGTGCGCCAAATAAGCCTCCAAACACATCCATCCTGAGAAGATCCAAGTCCTTCTGATTTCTGAACTACTTCCAGCTGCAGCAACAATAGAAACGCCCCGTGTTTAAAGTTCGCGCAGCGCGTGAGTTTAGGACGTGAGTGGTGTCCTTACTTCATGTTCTGGTAATGGAGTCCAACTGTTAGAAAAATACCCAACTACATCGGTGTCTTAGGGGGTGTGAGGCAAAGTCCCTATTTTTCCCTTTTTCTTTTTTAAGACTACACAAAAGGCACAACGGAGGAAAAAGTTGGAAAATATGCAGGCAGACTATCACAATGTGTCTAAGCGCGCGGGTTCCCATCAATCTCTTTACCCCTTATTTTACATATTTTTTTTTTTCTCTCTCTCTCTCTCTCTCTCTCTCTCTCTCTCTCTCTCTCTCTCTCGCCTTGTGTTCTCTCGGCATCGCTGTTGCTCATATTTTGGTCAGGTGGAGAGACATAAAAAGAGACTTGGAGCCAAAGAGAGAGGGAGAGAGAGAGAGAGAGAGAGAGAGAGATCCTAAAAGGTCCCATCACTGACGATTTGGGTGGAAACTGATACAAGAGTTCAGCTTTATCTGAATTGCTTGCTAAAGAACAGTTAATCACATAAATGTTTTTAAAAGACCAAAGATAGAACTGTATCATTTGGATGCGTGAATATTAGAGACCTTGCAATGATAACCTAGGCTACTTGTTCCAAGTAGCCACTTTACATTTATTCTATATTGTATGCCACAAATCCTCATACAATCTCTTATCTTTGCTGTAACATACTCTATATTTGTAATTTCAGAGAAATCTTTTTAATGTTCAAAAACTGGGTGTTTGGTAGCCATTTTATTTTGACAGCATTCAAACAGATGTTTCACAAGCGGCTTTCAGACATTTTTAAACTCAATCTAGATGACCACTGTTTGAATAAAAAAAAACAGTGCTTTGAATTCTCATGCTCATCTTATAAGGACCCAGATGAAGAATTTGAGCAGGAAGTTATGTTCCTTAGACATAACATTATTGTCAGGAAAGAGTTGCTTAAATTTTTTGAAATGCTGCTCAATTTTCAGCCTTAACACACTCTGTACAGATAAAATGGGCAAAAAGTACAAAAACAATCTTAATTAAATCCAAAACAAACTGAACATATTCATTTTTCTCTTAGTACTGAGCAGAAATGCAGAAATCAGCTTGCTTATACTAGGTGCTATTGAGAGCTGCTTTTAATAAGTGATTGCTAGCCTTTTCCTCTTTATAGCACTGTTTAATATGTGTTTTTGTTGTCCTATTAGTAAAACTCATTAAAATTAATTTGCATTTCATCAAAAGTATATTTGCAGTGCCAACACTTACTGTAGCAAAACAAACTCTTTCCTTGTGCAAGAGTGTTGGCACAAACTGAAACTACAGCACCAAATTACAGCACTTTCTGTTTTGGATTTTAATTCCACTGTATAGCAACTTTATTTTACTTGCTATTTTTTGTAATATAAAATATATATCACATTATTCACAGGGTTCATGCAGATTTTTACAAGTTAATTTTAAGAGATTTGGGATATTTTTGTAACCGCTTGGGACATAATTGATTGCCCATATGATGGCCACACTGGTAAAAAAAAGTCTAAAATTAGTAAAATTAAAGAATATACATTCATTTACATCAGCAGTGACAAATTATTTAACTGATATGGTTGTGTGTGTAAAGTGCAAGGTTTGGCATCATTTAAACTGGTTGATTATAGAAATGTTATGAATAACAAAGTTAACAAAATACAGATCAAACAACAATCACACGCAGAAATATACGTGTATAAAAAGATGAGAGCTTGCATTGAAAAAATAATCTACCAAATTAGACAAATATATATATTATTTACTCTACCAGAAAATGAATGACTGTAAATCAAAGAGTAATCAAATTATTTCTCTTGAGAACGATGTGCACATTGTGGCAACATGCACAATTGAAAAGGCTGAATCACTATTTATTTTTAAGTCGTATTATGGCTTAAAATAAATTCGCTATTTTTGTTTGGTTTCGTTAACTTTGCTAAATTTAAGAATATGTGCAGCAAATGAATGAAACTGTTTCATCAGGACATTTAAAAAGTAACACTTTTTATCTGTCAAGTATTTTTTCACTACTTTATGGTCATTTATGGAAAAATAATTTTGAAATTTCAACATGACTTATAACAAGCTGTCATGTGATGTCTAAATAATTTAGACATTAATATATTTGCCATTTTAACACTATAATGAGCAGGTTATCTGCTACAGGGTTCATTATTTAATACGTTATCTTTTTATCCTTGATAAATTTAATTCTTGTTTTGCCAACATCTACGTGTAAATTCCTGTGGACAATAATTATCTCTACTTTTTGTGGGGGCATGTTTCCATTCAATTTTTAATATTTTCGGTAAAAGATTGTGTGCTTTTGTAAATATCTCAGGGAAAAATACAGGCCTTGAGGATGTAGAAAGCAGGAGTATGGTATCTCAAAACCTTAACACCAGGTTAGTCCCCCGAGAGAGGAGACAAAGAACAGGACAGAAAGACAGAGGAGCAAGAGAGACAGATGGAAGAACAGGTGGGGGAGTGCTGTTTATTATTGTGGTGAATAAATAACCAATGAAAATATCACTAAATCTATCATTTACTTTACTTTCCACTATATATAAAATGGGAGTGGGAGGATGATGTATGGTTAGGTTTATCAGAAGAGTACATAAACATAACCAAGAAAGTGAACAAATAGCGTCACAAGACAGTTTGTTTTCATTAGTGCGGTCGTCTTTCCATCCCTACCTGGTGAGACTGTCATGATTATGGGATGTACTGACTGTTTTTGGGTGCCTCTGAATGCACCATTCAGCTCTGATTGCTGATTGTTTTCCACCTGTGCTGCTTCCTATTTAAGCAGCAGTCTCAGTCTGTCTATCTGCCAGATCGTCAGACATTCTCTGTGCGCTTCCAGCCTTTGTGACCAGCTTATCTGCCTCTAGTTTTTGACCTGTTTTTTCCCCTCAAAGGATTTCCCGTTTTTGCCTGCCACAGTCTGGGTTTTTCTTGCCTGAATCTGTTAGTGGCTTACCCGGTATTGGACTGTTTTTTGTTTACTGGATTCTGGACTAGGCCTGATTCCTGGACTATCTAGTAACCCTGGACATTTCCAGTTATCCCACATTGCGTATCCTGTCTATTTACCAACCTTCATCTGGCTGCCTCTGTGAAGTTTCTACTAGGAGCTCCATCACATCCCCTGGTACGTTCATCACATTAAAACATTCTGGACTGATCCTTTGCACAGATACTTACCTGTATTCTCCTCCTCACAGAAGAGGCCAACAACCAGTACCGGACTGTTCCAGAAATCAAAGCAAAAGAAATAAACAAACCTTTCTCTCTGATCCTGAGGTATCTGATCATTTGTAGGTTCCACCTGTTAAGCCTTAACAGAGTCAGTCTCTGCTCAAAATGCCTGGGCTGATTTCGTTTTTTTTTTTTTGTGTCCCAGTCCAGCCTTGTCAGTTCCTGCTGCTTAGAAAGTGCACTTCAGTGAATCTACAAGCAGCATTCCAGGTTATGGTTCTGTGAGCTACAGATGTGCTGCACAGCCAAGCCTGCAAATCAAGACATTGGTTGTCACCGGCTATACTGATGGACAAGAGTATGCTATAGTGAAATGCTAAAGGCTTTTTTAAGAGCGAAACTGGAAAAAAATCACTGGCTCCATGTTTTTTTGACTCTTTAAGCTTAGTGTGTGTGTGTGTGTGTGTGTAACAGACTAAGCCTTTAGATTTTTATGACTAATGTGACTGCATTTTGGTTGATTGACGGGGACAATCCTATAAAAAAAATAATTTCCTTAAAATGACATTAGATTTCCTTTCTGCTAACATTTAGATTACACATTATGAATAAAATGATCGGAAACTATTTTAAATATCTGACTGTTTGTCCTGTGTTTTGTCCTGACTGTTAATCACTGCACTGCTGCTGTAGCTATATTTATTCCACTGCGCTTTTTGGCTAAAAGGCTTTGGCCCACTGTCATTCAGATGTCATGGCTTCTTAATGTACCTATGACCATAATGCATTATGGAGAAATCATTGATTCATAATGGGTAGTTAATGCACTGCTTGTCTACCAGGCTGTGTTTATATGATGGATAGAAACCAACCACTCTCTTTAAATCCCAAGAAAATCTTTGTCATCACAAACATGTGTGTTTTGGTGCAGTAATGCTACTCTAGCATCTGCTTTAAATGTTGCTATCATATCAAATAACTCTTTTCTTTTTTTGTTGAAAATAAACATTATTTGTATAAAGTGTAGCTCTGTGGAAACTCAAACTTAACTGGCTCACTGGCCTTTCATGTTGAACTATTTAAATAGATTTGCAACTGTGAAATACTATAAATTCATTGCAGACACAATTTTACTTAAATGTGATTTCCTACTGACTCTGACTTGCCAAAATATTGAGATTATTAATAAATATATAAACCAGGCTCCGTGTTAATGACAGCTGAAATGATCAGGAAAGTGAGGACATTGAATAAATCCTCTGTTAATGTAAGATAAATGTAACGTAGGCAACCAAGAACAGATGGAATATTTAACAGGTTTATTAACGATGAGAGTTTGATGTCCTTAAGCCAGGCGTGGGTCAAAGCCGTGGAAGCGAGCCAAGGGAAAACCAGTAACATGCGTAGAAAAGAACCAGGGAATCTGGCCGAGGGAAGCCTAGGAACAGGCGAGGGTCGAAACCAGGGAATAAATTCAAGTAAATACATCTAAAGGTAGGGAGGTGAGTCGGAGCCAGGGAAGGAAAACAGGATCATGAATGTATGCCGGGAAAAGGCTGGTAGATAGCGACCGTGTGTAGGTTTCAGTTAACATTTATCTCAGTGTGCAATGAAACAGTGTTGTTCAAATTAAGTTTAGGGTAAATATCCGACTTTCATTCATTAATGAATTGCAGCCATCTTTGGTAAACAAACCCTATTGCAGAAATCAGACACACGTGTAATCCAGCTAGGCATTTCTGATATCGCTGCCCTGTTCAGTGACATTCTGCATCACTGCTTGCTCTGGCTCAAATGCTGGAGTGGGTACATCCCATGTGTTTTTATAACCTTCTCTGTGATGTTCACACAAATTGTGTAGTGCGCAGCAAGCTAAAACCATTGATCTAACTAGGTGGATGTCACAGTCATTGCGTTTAAAAAGACAAGGCCTTCCCTTCAACCTTCCAAAAGCATTTTCAACAACAACATTTGTTAGACTACATTTCTGATTAAAAAACCGCTGCTGAGCATTTAGTCGTCCAGTGTCATGAAACGTTTTGATGAGCCAGTCCTGCAATGGATAAGCAGTGTCACCTAGGATGTAGTAACCACAGTTCACTGCACCAATGCATCTATTGTGAGCAGGGAAAAGGTTTCCACGACCAGCCAACTCCCACAATGTTGATTGTTGCAGAACTCTTGTATCATCCAAACTCCGAGGCAGTCCAGCAAACAAACTCTAGAACAGACCCTCTCCATCAACTACAACTTGAAGGATAATTGAGTGCCAGCCTTTGCGGTTGAAGTAGTCAGTCATCATTTTGAGGAGCTATGATGGTTATATGGGAGCCATCAATTGCACCCACACATTGTGGGAGCCCCTACCTGTTCTCAATATAGGCAGCCATTTCTTGGAACTTTCTATCATCTGAAAAGTGAATCTGGTCCGGTACCAACAATGTCTCTGTGGCAGCACAAAAGTCCTGCACACACCTGCAGACTGTTGTGATGCTGGTTCCAAAAAGATGCCCGTTGCTCCTGTACTCAGATCCGGTAGCAAGTTTCCACAAGCCAATAGCCACTCTCTTCCTTGCGAATACACATTCGCGAAATGTTGCGTTTTGCCACTCCATTACTGCACGAAGTTTATTGCAGGAATTGAAGGTCTCTTCGGACATAAGGAAGTTCTTCAGCCAATGTGCATTGGTGAAGCCAAACAATGGTGTCTCACTGCTGAGAAGTTCATTGAAATGCCCAGACAGATGGTTGTCTTGGGCGATCCCTCTGAAAAAAAACCTTTCACATATTTGAGTTCGCAATTTCATATGTAACTCTAGATTTGTGTTATGTACTTTTATTCCTTTATATATTTTGGTTGATTAATTTCATTATTTCAGAATCTATTCATGTTGTAATGTACATATTGCTTTATTGATTATTTTGTCAAATTATATTTTATTATTTACATTTTCTTCGTATCCAACTTTGTTTCTAAAACTTTTGGTTCCCACTTGTTGCACTTGTCTTGGTTCCGCTCTTTGAAGCGCGAGCAGTGCGCCATTGGCAGAGTAACTGAAATAAACATCTGAAGACTGTCCTGCCGTATTCCTGTTTGTTGCTCAGAAGTTGGAAAAAGGCTTCAAGAACCCAAAAGAAGTTATAAACATTTAATGTTACATATATATATATAGCAAAATGCAGCCAAAATAACTCAGAAGCAGCATACATAAGTTAGCATTAGCTTACCCTCATATGTTCCTTACCAAAGTAAGGAACCTTGGAGTTATTCTTGACCAGCATTTGTCCTTTGGCTCACATTTAAAACAAGTTTCTAGAACGGCTTTCTTCCATCTACGTAATATAGCAAAAATTAGGGACATCCTGTCTCAGAGTGATGCAGAAAAATTATTTCATGCTTTTGCTACTTCTACATTGGATTACTGCAATTCTTTATTTATAGGCTGTCCCAAATATGCCCTAAAAAGTCTCCAGTTGATCCAAAACGCTGCAGCGAGGCTTCTTACGAGAACTAGCAGAAAAATCATATTTCTCCAGTTTTAGCATCTCTTCATTGGCTCCCTGTTAAATTTAGGATAGAGTTTAAAATCCTTCTCCTT
>JBAMHX010000011.1:1036811-1047454 GCA_037177515.1 Pseudomugil tenellus
CAATTAAACTGGGCTACATCCTCATTGTGAGAGGCTAGGAAACAGTTTTATGGGTGTGTGTGTGTGTATGTGTAACTGAGGTGGACTTTTCCTGATAAGTGCTGTAAAAATGAATCGCAGTGGTTGTTGATGGGCAATGAGAAATCAAAGCAGCTTAATCTTTTCGTCTTTTATCTAAACACATTATTAGATGACTAACTTCTATGTTCTTCACATTTTTACTTTCTTGCAGATTTTTAAATACTTTAGTTTGCAGTTTTGTCTAATAGAAATTGATCCTTTTGCTTTACTTCTGAGTTTTTTGGGGTAAAATGGCACAAAGTGCAGATGGAGGTGAAAACCAATCCTGGACAACAAGATAATTTGAGGTTACTTTATCTTTTAAGTCATCATTATGAGGAATTGCATCCCTACCATTATTCTTTCCAACAAAACGGCCTAACATGTCATTAAATTAATGTGAGTAGCTAAACAGAAGACACACACATACACACACACACAAACACATGTACACAAAAACACACACATATAACTTTTATACATAATCATCCAATGTCCAATCATGTCCAAAACACATTCCCAGACCAGCTCCATAACTTATCTCTTTCCATTTAGTCATGTTAATGGAAGCAGACCACAAAATCAGCAGCAGTGTTTTAAATCCCACTATTAAGATCTAGCTGTTCCCTAATGCTTCCCCTCAATTTACTAATGCTCCTCTGACACAAAAGGCCACGAGTCAGCAGCCACACACATGCCTCAGTGGCCCGTTAAGTGGCATTAGAGCCTCTTTTTGTGGGTTATTCTGACTTCATGGCTGCAAAGTAGCATTCCACAGTTACCCTGTAAGACCCATGTCTTACCACACGTTTCTCAAACCACCTCTAATGCAGTGGACACAATGTGAGATGATTACAGCATGCAAAAGACATCCACCTGAAAGCTCCTTTACTCTGTTACATGATTTATTTCTGTTTCTATGACTGACTCTTACTTTATCCAGGATAAAGTAAAACTTATCTTTTTTTTAAGATTGTTAATATCAGTCTTTCTTTAACAGGTGGAATGAGATGAAACTTTCATTCAGACACCCAGAGGGAGACAAATGAAACCTATCCATTAGTTTGTGATGGACAGATTATGTACAAACTACATCTGCATATGTCCAAATTCAGTACAAGCTCTGAATGATCAGAGGTGAGGATCACATGAGATGAAATACTGATCTTTTTTAACTTTATTTTTATTAAAATGAACACACAGCTTAAAGACATACAGAACAATCACTTGGTCACCTCATACAATGTTATACTGTTATGGATACAAGTCATATAGGAGTCTGTCCTGATGTTAACTTGTTTCTAGAGACAATAAGTCTGTTCAGATAGACTGCTTCTGTCTACTGTCCTGCCTGAGTTGACAGAGGGATAATTAAAGCAACAAAGCCAAGCGGGACAAGTTTGTTGATGAAAGGATGGAAGATCTCACAGCATTTGGCTCCATCACAGCAAACTGATTTCTCACTTTATTTATTCATTTGTTTTCCTTTTTATTGTTTACTTTTTATCTATATTATGGATCTATCCTTTGTTGTTCCTGGAACTGTGTGTACTGTTGCAATGACAATAGAAGCTTTCTAATCTAATCTTATATGGTCATAGTCTGAGAGGCACCAATAAATGTGATGTATTATTATTATTATTATTTATTTATGTATTTATTTATTTATTTTATTATAAGGGTTAAGCTGTCCATGGTATTATTATTAAATATTAGTATTAAGGTGTCATGGAAAAAGGTAGTATACACAACAGTAAGTCCTTGCTTCATTTTTAAGTGTAATAACTTGGAGGCTGTGATGCTTTTTGTGTTGCTTTGTTGAAGCATTCAAACATCAGACAGTCCGCTTTTGTAAAGATTAGTTTGTTGCTAAATGAAATATCAAGCCTGTTTGAAATCATTTGCAGCCTGTTAAATATACCAAAATGGATTGGACTAGGAATTACTAGGAGCAAAACATGCAAATCTTGTCAGAAAATTGCACTTTGCATCAACAACAAAGGTTAATTGGAGCAATTGTGACCAAACTCTGTCATCTACAAAAGCAAGTCCTGGAGTTGCAGTTGATGAGCTCTAACTACACAATTCGACTGCAGGCGGGTGACACCAGCAGGTCATGTGGTCTGGTCACATTTCCATAGCAGTGCAGGTGCAGCCTGTCAAAGTTTCTAACTCCAGAAGTGACCAGTTACACTGTATTTAGTCAAATCGAACAAGCTTCAGGCTTCTTATAATTTTCCTTAGATTCATCAGTGGAGGGTAAGGCAAGGCAAGTTTATTTGTATAGCACATTTCAAGTACGTGACAATTCAACGTGCTTTACATACAAACATTAGAAACATTACAGCAAGGTACAGAAAGCAATAAAAAGAATTTAAAAACAAAGTAAAATCACAAAATAAGAAAATTAAAGCAAAATAAAAGCAATAAAAAGAATTAAAGACAAAATAAAATCACAAAATAAGAAAATTAAAGCAAGATAGAAACCCTCAGAAAAAAAAGAAAAATCACTTATCATAAAAGGCTGCAAATAGAAAAGTTTTTAACCCGCATTTAAAGCTGCTGACACTTTTAGCAGACCTGCAGCTTTCCGGGAGTTTCCGGGGTAGGGGGAGGGGGATTCACAACAGCTGTATGCAGATCCCAAATCAACTGTTTTAGAGTTCATAGTGATGGTTTTAGTGTAAAAAACATCACTAGGATTTTCAAGGAGAGGTGGTGAAAATGACCCCTGGTGTTTCAAACCAGAACCGCAGTTCTAAGAAAAAACTTGGAGTATTTTTCCCACGTCTTCTACGGAGACTGTTGTCGGTTGACAGTTTATTAGGAGATGGAGAAGATAGCACCAGAAAACACCTGGACACTGGAGTCAGTAGGTTTATAAAGGTTTTTCATAATGAAGAGCAACTCTCAGCTTTCTTTGTTGTGTTTTTTCTTTTCTTTTAGTCTTTTTTCAACCATCAACTATTCAAACAATCCAGTCCATGTCGAACTTACCCACTGTTATTTACTGAGTTAACATAAAATTTAGGAAAATTAGGAATGTTATCATATATTTAGGAAAGGTGATTGGTGTAAATATGAACCTTTCACACATGGATACAACTGACTGAGAGCTCCTCACACAAAAATGATGGGTCATTGAGTTTGCTATTTTGGACCACCTAGGCTTCCTTTGTCCCAAAGATTCTCTCAGCCTCATACTGGTCTTGTCTCAATTATTAATTAACACCGTCAAGAACCTGGCTGTATTATAGCTGAAACCATGGATTGTCATTGGTGAATAGATAGTAAGATTCAGCTTGCTTACACACAGAGAGATACAAACATCCAAAAGTACCACTGACAACAACAAATGTCCATGGTTCAGCTACAATCCGCAAACCTCAACAGTCTGTTGCAACCTGCACCAATCCACTGTTTACTCATTAGGGATTAGCATATACGGCTGTCTTCAGGGTGGTAGACACTCTGTAAACTTCAGTATCTACTTTAGTGTAAAACAAACCAAGCTAGTGCTAATTTTACATGTTAATTTAAGATTGTAAAAGATAGCTTGTAAACTTGTTGTATTGTATTGTTGTATTGTATATCCACTGTATTGTTGTACAAGTTGTATTGTTCAAAAAATGCCACACTGGCTGTTTTCCATTTGTCACATTTATTAAATTCCTGTAATAGTGATTTTATAAGCTCATAAGGCCAAACATACTATTAACTTGGCCAAAACATCATTACATTTGTTATTGTAAACTGATAGGCACCCATTTATTCAACTAATCTACCAATAGAGTTGCACATATTCATTTAATAAGTGCTTAGTGTAAAATTAGACTAAAATGCTTTGTAAATTAAGTAAATCTTTTGAGTTAACAAAAGCAAACAAAATAGAGCAAAAACAGTTAGGTGTGCAACCATATTTTTTTTTTTATTTTGTCTCTTACATCTGATGTTATGTCCCCTGCAAAGCAGAGTAGACTGCTTTTGTTTGTTTGCCACATTTGCCACATCTTTCACACCAAAGTTTCCAACATCCTGAGTTTTGATGGAAGAGCTGATCAGTCCGTCACATCACTAATATCTGCAGATTGGGCTCTGCCGTTACCCATCTTCCCTATCAGCGAAATAATTATTACCTTATTATTACCACACTCCTGCTGTTTTTTGTTTGTTTGTTTGTTTACTTTTTTTCATAATTTAGCTGTAGTTAGCAAGATCTGGTCAGCAAATGGCAAAGTTATGTTGTTTCAACATAATATATTCATTTCCACATTCGCATTAAACTGTGAATCTTTGTTTCCACCATGGTCATCTTCCTGTTTCCAATAGTCATCAGCTGATAGGCATCTTGTAGAAAGCTAGCTAATAAGCAGCTGTAGATAAGGCATATGTTATTTTTAAGCTTCACTGGTGTGATACTGACCATTTTTAAACTATTTTACTATTTATAAATTATTGCAGTAGTATCCACCAAAATTTATCACAGAATGTAGTCCAATTGAAAAGTACTCAGAAGTCCATAAATTACTTGAGAAGAAATATAATATTGGCAGAAAACTGTAGAGGGGGGGAGTAAATCAGCAAGCCTCTGCACGGGATAGAAGCAGGAAGAAGAGGACTATTTAGAAGACAGTTCAATTTAATATAAATGTTTCAAATGTGCTGAACTGATTTTTCTAACAAGTATAACTCATGTGTGATGACTCAACAACGCAAGCATTATTAGCTTTGTGGGGATTGACCCCTTCACTATTGTAATTATAGTTAATTTTGTGTGGTGTGACCAAAGCAAATGATGTCATGAAACAGCAGAGAATTTTATCGTAATATGGACTCACAAAAACGACCAGCGATAAGAGATTGAATTAAAAAGTTTAATCGGTTAAGTGGGATGTGGAGGCTGGAAGGGTTAGCAAAAAACGCTTACTAAAGGATTTTAAAAAGAAAATATTCACTTACTTTCAGTAGACTCAGGAAGTGTGTGATGTGTTTAAAATATGTGAAATCCTACAGGAACCTCTGCACTGTGATGTAAACACAGCTGAACCATTTAATCTGGAATCTTAGCTCGTGTTTTGTTAGTGATATTATTTTCCATCTTTTCAATCAATCTTTCTCTAAAAGCTTTTAACGCTTTTCCTGAACTGCTGGTTTAATGGGCTGCTTGGAAGAAGTGTCGGTTACTGTTGGTCACTCAGGGAGGGTCCTGGGTCTCCTTGGGGAGAAATAGGTGTCTGAGAAAGAAGGAAAATTATCAGCCAATCAGACCACAACGTCTCCAGGGATTTCTCTTTGGTCTGACATTAAAGTCTCTTTCTATCCACTCCTTTATCCAATTTGCTATCATCCTGCCCAAGGACCCTCTTCTGGCCATCTTGTATATTCTCCCTTTGGGTTAAATAATACAAAACCTTAACATCGATTATCGGAATTATGCAAATGATACTGAACTTTGTGTCTTTCTCAGCTGCAGTCCAAGAGACTTACTGTGTCATTGTTTTGAGCAAATGAACATCTGGATGAGCAACCCAGTCTCACACCAAACTGTGTAAAACCTACGTGTGTCTGTTTAATGCTTCTGTAAAAGGAGGCTTTAATATGCTTGACTTTGGCAAAATGCTCTTTACCTCCAAGTGAGCCCTTTTAGGATGATTAATGATATTTAACCTATGTTGGGAAAATTTCATATATCAGACAAGACCTCGGTTTTGTTGTCATATCATAAGAACGCACACAACCAAAGTCTTTAAACAAAGCTGCCCCTAAGTGATTGGGCAGAATAGTTCCAGACTTCTGTGTGACGACAGATCTCTGGAGGGATTTTCCCCGGGTTATAACCTTGTACCTTGTCTGTATGTCTTAATGTATTGTCTCACTTCATGTTTAAATGTTTAATGTATGTTCAACATCTTTTATTCTTCATTTATAAATTTACATTCTTCTCAGTCTAAAGAAACCAGTGTCCTCGTCCTTGACAGGAATAATGGTCATTTACACCTATAATATTTATGTTTATGTAGTCATTTATTTCACTTAAATTGGAATGTTTAGATCAGCTGCCAATTAACCGAACACCAGAAAAGAAGAGTCAAAGGTCATCTAAAATATGCAGAAGTTCAAAACTTCATATCATCGCATGTTTATTCCTTTCTGTAAGCAGCGTCCTGATGGAGTACAGTTAATTTAAGGGTGCTTGTGGGTTTCTTTTTTCCAAGAGGTCCAGTGTCACCATCTGGATCAGTAGAGACCATCTGCTGTTACTAAACTCAACAACCTGCTCTGCTGAAGTCACAAAATCACTCTTCAGTCCTAGAAGCTGAAATATCCCCTCAGGGATCCATTCACATTATGTCAAGGAAATATCTACAGGGACGTCACAAGCAAAGGAACAGTGCAGCTTCAGTTAGGGATGTCATGCTATCTGCTGTCTGTTCGAGCACATATCGAGCATGTGACACTGAAGTGTTACGAGCAATGTTCCAACATTCATTAACTTGCTTTTACACACAAGGTTCAATGTAGAAAATATTCTGTCCTGGCAATGATACTGAATCCCCGATTCTATTGTGTCTGGGAACTCAACATCCACAAGACGTCAACACAATCAGTATCGCTGTCGCCTAAGCGGTTCATATTCCAGATGTTCTTACAGGTAGATTTTCAAAGACAATGGACTTAATACCCATAATTAAAGCTCCCCCCGAAACGCTGAGTACCTCCAGGCCTGCTGCCATGCTGATGTTCATCAATATGAAATGATAGAACCATTAATCAGACACTTCTTTGACCTTCTCACATTTCCCGAGATTTGCAGCAAACTCCTCCACAGACGAGAGATACTTTGTAAAATGAATTTCTGTTTCTTGTTAGATGGATGAACACCTAAGCTTGCAGCGCAAGTCATTCCAGACACAAATCAATATGTGTGTGTTCAACACAATGATTTTAACACCAGTGCTGTTGCCCGTCTCTTGATTTGACTCCTGAGACATTATAGCATCAGTCTTTTCGGTCAGTATGTCTGTAACAAGTCCATGCTGTTAGCAGAAGAAAACAAATGGGAAGAGCACTAAGCTGCTTTCAGATGGGAACCATCAGCCTTTGACCTCCTTCATCTGTCCAGGAGCACTACGTTTCTGCTATCCTGTTTCACCAGTACAGCCAGGAAAAGGCTGGAACACATAGTTCAGGGATTGGTCACATGATTTCATGAATTCACTATTGCTGCAGGGTGTAGAATAAAAGGAAGAGATGTACCATGTTGTTACTCTACCTGCATCATGTCTTTAGAGCAAGTAAAACCATCTGATCTGCTGAGTTGAGAGAGTGAGACAGCACACCTGGATGCAGCAGTTCCCTCACATGAAATGGAGCACAGACATAAAAAGAAAAAGCAAATGCAAAAGCAAAGAGAAATCACATGAATGAAAGCCAACTCATTGTAATTTACTCTCATGTGTTTGATATAAATAAAAGAGCAACATTTTTTTCAGGTGCAGGTAATTCACTGTTTCTAAAAACAAATCACTGCAAAAATCAGGCCCATTCATAAGGCATACATCTCTATTTTTACGTTGTCCTAAATGAAAAAAAGAGCAATTTCCCACTGTGTTTATAGGAAAGTCTCCACTGTTGCAATATCTACTCGCTCACAAATCTGGAGTATTCCAGATTTTATAATAAACAGGAAACCAATCAACCTAATATAATAGAAAAATGTATCACAAATCTACATAATTTTAAACAAGTCTTCCAAAATAATTCACAACAATAATCCATAAATTCAACATCAGTGCTTGTCCGTATTTCCGCTATATTAAGCTCAAATCTATTACTCTTCCAAAACTCAACATTTTTTTTAAAAGTGTAGACGACGCAGTCATCTTAAAAGACCTGAAAAAACACTATCAAAGATTTACACATTTCAGAACATCGCAAAAAATTCACATTTCTCCAGATATCAAAGTGGGAACAGAATCTTTCCATTACCCCTTGATACAGATTTTTTTGGGAATAAACGTAAAGATAATTTCCATCCATCCATTCATTTTCTTAACCACTTCATTCAGCTTAGGGTTGCGGATAACTGGAGCCTATCCCAGAAGCCATCGGGTGAGATGCAGGCTTTAAACTTTAGCTCCACTAAAGACGTTGGCAGCTTTAAACACATCCCTGCAAGCGTTAAATCACTGAATGAACAGTAAACTAATAAGTAAAGAGAGAAATTGATGCAGCTTTCCTGTTACAATCTGTGACCTTGTGCACAACAGCAGGTTAAGGCTTCTACTCTTCTGATAACTGAAGTCCCAGTTGCTCCCAGTGAGTCCAGTTACTCCTGCTGGAGTCATATAATCCTGAGGTTACTGACCCTGTGGCTGCATCATGTCTACTGTCCAATGATTAAGTTACAAATGGTGATGCGAGTGGATCTTTTTACTTTTCTGCCACATGTCCTCCCTGAAAACTATTGACCAAGAATACACACACACACACACACACACACACACACACACACACACACCTACACGCATGGTACCTTATCACCAGATGTGATCTTAGAACTTCATTATTGATCTGCTTTAGGTCAGTCTTACAGTGGCCCTCTCTCCATCTCCATCACACACACACACACACACACACACACACACATGCACACACACGCTTTCATTGACAAGCAGCTTTACTGATGAAATACCTTTTAACCTCAGTTCATTAATTATCCATCTGCGTTGTGAAGCAGCGATGAGCCGCTGTGTCGTACAGAGAGATGACTGGGAACAGCATGGTGTCTGGGATGGGGAATAAAATCATCTTCCAAAATGAAAGACAGTGTTTTGATCTCAGGTAACATCCACATGTCAAAGTGTCCTTGGACACCACGCCAATGGATCTTTTCACTAATATCTGGCTACAAAGAAAAGAACATAATGGCATTCTTAGAGACAGTACAGTGCCATGATGAAATCAAGGAGAAACATGTGAGATGCTTTTCTGAAACCTCATTAATCACAGTTGGTTAACTGGTTGGCTAGCTGGTTGGCTAGCTGGTTGGCTGGTTGGCAGGTCAAGCAGAGGTATAAACCTATTTGGCTTTATTCCTTATTACAGGTGGCATAGTGTTCCAGATGTTCCTGCCCATCACACTGAAAGCACAGATCATATGTAAAATCTTGGTCTTAAAAGAAAGTTACAATGTGATACTACTATCAGATATATGTTACTGCGTCACCTACTGGAATACAGTAGGAGAAGTACATGGTCATCTCCTAACAGAAAGCAACATAACTTCCAGTGAACACCCAGTTTATCTGGGAATGTGTAAAGCATGCCAGGGAATTATTAAAGTAATGTCTGATGACATGTAACTAAACATTACAAATAAGAGGGGAACAGGAGAGGCAAGGCAGCAGAAAAAAGAACAGAAAAAAAGGAGAAAGGTTGATGGAAGGAGGAGGAGAAAAAGATAAAAGGGAGAAGGGTTGGAGAGATAAGGAGAGAGGCTTGCAGGAAGCTGGAAGGCTGGACAAAAAGACAGTAAATGGGAGAAAACGAGAAAGAGTTGAGGAAGTGAAGTAAGTAAAAGGGAGCTCATTAGGTGATTGGAGATGTGTGTTTGTGATGTGGTCTCTTCCTGAACCTCAGTGAACATGTTTACTTCATTTGTCAATGATCAATTACAAGGTTATTTAAAACCGCAAGATGAGTTGGAGGCCCTCGCACCTAAGGCTGGTGGATGCATAGGCAGAGGTTGAGGGAAGCCTCCCATGCTTCCCTCAACCTCAGAGCAGCCAGACTTCACATCAGATCGTTACGATCTTTACATCAGGACCATTTTGGCTTTTAAATGGGTCACCCCGTGGGTGGGGCTACAATCATGACTTTATCTGCACATGTGTTCGCAGTCAGCATGTAACTGGAGTGACATCTGATCATATTAGTGCAGATCGGGTGTTGCATTTCAGAGATAGATTAAAGCCATGCAAAATGGCGCATCATCAACACTGAGCAGACGCCACTCCCATCAATGTGTCAAGAAGCTTTTGATAACTTTTAATCACAAGTGTTGTATGATTAGGCTGTAGAAGTTTCATCCTGACATGATGAAATCTCTACGATGAGTTTGATCAAATGTAAGAGGCAAAAAACACCCCCAAAAATATTTAGACTTAAATTCAAAATGGCCGACCGTCCAATGAAATTAGCCCATTGGTCCACGAGGCACTTTTGTAGCTCTTGGCTAGTTGCACTTGTGTACATCCATGTCAGTCACTTAAGTGGGTGAGGCTAAGTGTTTGAAATTTGTTAAGGGTCGTGATCTGTACATATTGAGACCTTTGCAACATGTCTCAATTTGACTGAGTTCACAGCATGGCTGACATTATCCATGCCAAGTTTTGTTGAAGTCAACATTTTAATGGATGAGTTACAGGTACGGGCTGCACGGTGGCGAGGTGGTTAGCGCTGTAGCCTCACAGCAAGCAGGTTGCCGGTACGAACCCTAGCTCGGGCGGTGGCCTATCTGTGTGGAGTTTGCATGTTCTCCCCGTGTTAGCGTGGGTTCTCACCGGGTACTCCGTCTTCCT
>JBAMHX010000011.1:1065512-1084634 GCA_037177515.1 Pseudomugil tenellus
GTGTGTGTGTGTGTGTGTTGGTTTATGTGAGAGAGTGTATGTGTGTGTGTGTGTGTGTGTGTTACTGTAAATGGGGTCTGATTTGGGTTCTTTTCTGAAACAGATTAACAGTCTGACTTCATCAACAAAGGTTTTCAGGTCACAGATTTTTACAAGCTCTCCCCCTGAGGAGGAGACAGAGACAATAATCTTATGCTGAAGGAAAACGTTGGGATTACAGATCTTAAATCTGCTTTAGACTGATTCCTGCATCAGCATGTCGTCAGTTTTTGTATAAATCATTTTACACTTTAATCACATGGACATCGGCCACTAAACTTTGCAGACCTGCAGTCCATGCTTGTTTTCATAAATTATATAGATCTGACCTTTGACCTCCTGGTTGTGTCTCTGTTTTGTCCACATAGGGATATTTTTATCAATGGTTCTTCTCTGGACTGGTTTAAGTCACACTTATCTGATTCTGCTTTCTACATGTTTATTATCTTTATTCCCACTACCAGAGTTTATTTTGCTGTTCCTCTGGGTTTTGGTAAATCTTACAAATGTATAGAAACAGGCAGCAGATAAACTTAGATAAACTTTTCACATCCGCTTTGTTTCCTCAGTGGATTGTGCGTGATTATTACTGATCTCCAACTCCTCCTCTGTCCTCCTATCCCAGATGACGAACCTAGAGAATTTACCTCTAACTCCCTCCAGAGGCGGAAGAAGGGGCTGGGTCTCACATCACTGCGCTCCACGGGCTCAGGCTCCTTCCACTCCAAAAACAAATCAGGCATTATGATTGGCCCCCCACAAAACTTCCGACAGATCTCATCCATCATAGATGTGGACATCTTACCCGAATCTCACAGGCGAGTCCGACTCCACAAGCACGGCACCAAGAAACCGCTTGGCTTCTACATTCGTGATGGGGTGAGCGTGAGGGTGACACCGCAAGGCGTAGAGAAGGTATGACTCTTATCCCACCTCCTCATCTGTCCTCTCACCTGAAAAGTTAGGAGTCATACAGTGAACTAGGTTTCTGAGCACATAAAAATCTATTTGAACCGATCAGAATAATTTACAACAACTTTACTTATAATGAAAGTAATTTATTAGGATGTAGTACTTTACAGACACTGTCCACTTTATCACCTTCAATTAGCTGTTAACTCTAATTTCTAATTAGCCAATCACGCGGCAGATCACATGGCAGCAACTCAATGCATTTAGTTATGGAAACGTGATCGAGACGTCTTCCGTAAACATGTTTTCTGGAGGATTTGGTGGCAAATCCTTCAGGTCCTGTGGGTTGTCCATGTGACTAGTCTGTAAAAAGGTTTCTTTGCATGCATATTTGTCAGGAACCCAGCAGAATGTTGCTGTCCGTGGTTTTTATGTTGTATCTGACTGCTGTGGAGGAGAAGCTGGTTATGTTGCTGTTTAACATCAGTAACAAACATTATTCTTCTGGAAATGACCTTATCTGCAGTTCCTCACTGACAAGAGTCACAAGCAGGAAGTGAGAATGAAATGTGTCTGTTTTCCTGCAGGTTCCAGGCGTGTTCATATCTCGTGTGGTCCGCGGTGGACTGGCAGAGAGCACAGGACTCCTGGCTCTCAATGACGAAATCCTCGAGGTCAACGGCATTGATGTAGCTGGAAAATCTTTGGATCAGGTAAAAAAAATACAGAGATATGAGACAGTTAAATTAATGATGAGGAGCTTTCTGACTGAGTTTTCTGACTTCATGTGACAGCTACATGTCAGGCTGAAATATTAACGCTTATTTGGACCCTCATTTAAATACTTAGAAATGTACATTTTCAGCCACAGAAATGAGTATTGTTGTAATATCGAAATATGTTTAAAACTTGGATTTGTTTTCTAAAATAACAGAAGTTATACAATAGTTAGTTATACTTACAGTTTTTACAGATTTTGTGACTACTAATCGCAGTGAAGTATCTGGGATGTAGCCTGATCTTGAATGGTTTGAACAACTCAGTGTAGTTTTATAAGCAGAGGCATTTTGTATGTCTAATGAAATGATCAAGTATGCGCATTTGTCCGATAAAGGGTTAACCTTTTGGGGCGATTTTATTTACCGCCCTTTTAATTCATTAAAGTCCTCTCCTAAGTATTCTCAGATCATCAAATCAACTTTAAGACAAAGAAAAGTACCAAGTATGTGATTATTCAAATCATTTCGACCCTGTCAAAATCAGCGTTATCACAAGGTGTCACTGTTTTTATGAAAAACCCAGTGAGTTTTTTTCATTAGGATAGATTTTAGAAGCTGGAGGATTTTATTGAAAAATCTTTATATAAACTTCCAGCCACTCCCAGCCATAATATAATAATAATAAATTATTCTATAAAATGTGAAACTGTGATATCAATCTGGCTTTTGAAAGGTTGAAATAATTGAAATTATTACAAATTTTGTCATTTTGGTTGTATGAGCTTATTAGCTTTTTGAAAATGTTAAATGAGGATTTAAAGTTCTTTATATTTATCTGTCCGGTATTAAGTTGTTGCAAACAAACTTTTTTTAAACAATATTCCTGAAAAAAATAAAATCTTCTTTCTACTTCCATCATTTAAAGCTGTGACTAATGAGGTGGATTCTGTCATTTCAGG
This sequence comes from Pseudomugil tenellus, assembly GCA_037177515.1. Taxonomy (NCBI): domain Eukaryota; kingdom Metazoa; phylum Chordata; class Actinopteri; order Atheriniformes; family Pseudomugilidae; genus Pseudomugil; species Pseudomugil tenellus. The sequence continues at coordinate 1,068,142 of JBAMHX010000011.1, forward strand.
TTACGGACATGATGGTGGCCAACAGCCACAACCTCATTGTGACGGTGAAACCGGCGAACCAGAGAAACAACGTGGTGCATCGTGGGAGCAGGATGTCGGTGGGAAACTCTGGTTCGGTGGGCTCGGCTGGATCCATGGGCTCTGCTCTGTCACATGACTCCCCCAGCCCCGCCTCTCAGAGCAACCCAATCACTGCCAGGTACGACATCTGGATTTGTCTAAAGAACATTTTAAAAAGTGAACAAATAAATAAATAATTTCTGTTCATAAATCTGCTCACTGAGACACAACCAGAACAACGTCCAACACCACTGAGGGGGTTCAGATCCTGGATTTTAACCTTTAAAACTCCACCAGATATGAACGCTATCGCTTATGTCATGAACAGTTTCTAAGGGATGATAGTGTGTAACTGTAGGGGGTAAATTCTGATCTATTTATGTTGTCTACAGAAGTTTTCAAGGTATTTACATCCTGCCCAGGAGGTTTACCATTCAGCTGCAATTGCAGTGATAATACAGTGAGATTTATGGTAGATCCATGATAATAGAAGAAGATCCCTGTCTCTACAGTTTTCCTAAAAGACCTAAAACTTATTAATGTTTTGACAACTCTGACACTTTTAAATATTCTGGTCCACACTCCAGAGTCCAGGAATAACCCATTTTTTTATTTTATTTATTTATTTATTTTTTGCCACACACCAAAGATATAGAAAAGAAATACTGCAAAGCAGGTCAACAGAGTTCAAGGTTTACCAATGCACATCAGGTGATGGGTCACCAGCATACTTCCAGTTTTTAATAATGCATAGGAGAGTTTTTAACCCAGTTTAAGGGGATTAACGTCTTAAATGTTTTCTTTGCTCGATGCCAGTGATTTTAAATATCCTAAACTCTTTCAAATGGTTTGAGGAATGATAAGCTGCTCATGGATCTGTTCGGGTCAAATGAGTTGTTGCAGCTGTGCAGGAATCCAGTGAGAGACTCCTGTTTAGAAATAATCCAAAAGATGAATTTATTTGTGTTGGCAGTAATAAAATTTGAAGTATTTCCGACAGATATCAGAAGTCTTGTTTTGCATGTTTTTCCTACAGTACGAAGTTACTTTTTAATCTTTTTATTGACAAAAGCTTCCCTTAACTGTGTACTTTATTATATCATCAGTGTGTTTGGGCTTAAACTGAAACAAGTCGATGCAGACTACCACACAACCAAAGAAGTTTAAACTTACATCATCAATCATTTTAAGGACAGTAAGCCAGGTTTTAAAAGACACAAATGAGGGGTAAAACATTTTATCTGGCAATTAAATCATTTAGATATTTTTGTTTGTTTATTAACCACAAAAAACATTTCTGATAGGAAAGAAATGCATGTCTTCCATGTCAGGTCAAGTCAAATTTATTCATAAAGGATGGGAACTGTTAAGAACAGCTGGTTTGCTAATTTCATGTGTGTTTGTGTTACCGCAGCAGCAGCATCGCCGAGGGAGACAGTGATGATGAAGATGATGACGGTGACCTCATTCTGGAGAACGACTGTCTGACTACCTATCACTCCCACCCAGTTTCCAACAGGAACAGCGCGAACCTGAGCATGGACTCGCCTTACAGAGGATCCCACAATTCTGGCGCCGGGAGGCCCCTCCCTCAGAGCGTCTCATCGCCTGCCAGTATCGGAGCGTCTCTGAATCACACCGCAGTCATGATGTCACGCAATGGAGACTCTGCCCACATAGCCAGTAGCAGCCAAGCGAGCATGAGAGAGGACGGCAACGTGATAACACTGTGACTACCATAACCATGACAACGCAGATGCCTACATCGATGAAAACTGGAGATTATTTCAGACTCACTGTCATGAGCATGACGACTACAAACACTCAGCAGGTTCTTCCTGAGTTCCGCTACCAGATCAGAGACTTAATCACAAACTGGATTATGATCCGGATCACAGACTGGATCACTTACACACTATTCAGCTTCTTACTCGGTGCTCTCACATCGTTTAGGCTTCACAGACTTTTTCCAGGTAGCAAGGTGCAACTCATGGAAAGCTTCATCATCAGGTAAATCTGAATCATTCTGTGGAAGTGATTCAGACCATGAATCAAATAAAACAGGCTTAGAGAAAGAAATAGGTGAAAAAGTATCATTTAGGTGATAATGAAGAGATTCAGAAGAATAAATGTGTGTATAAAGTTTCGCAAAAAGAAAAGGTCATTTTTAACTTAATTTAATCCAAAACCAAGTAGGCGTGATGTCTCTCCATCAGGTGTTTGGTGTTCACAGACCACATATTGCATGAGTGGGGGAAATCGGTGAATATCAGTATCAGGCATCTGCAGCTTCTGTTGCTTTGGTGCGAAATGGTTGTTACAGCCGATTAAACCAGTTCTGCAAAGGTACAAGAGCATAGATTATTTTTAACAATGATAGTTTAACTCACAGTTTCCTTAGAGCTCGTCAGATTAAAGTTGAATGAGATTAAGATGAAACGGGGAATCAGTCTGCATATTGAACATAATTCATTATTTTATTAGTCCATTAAGCCCTGCTGGAGGCAACAGCAGAGGAAGGCACATCTGGCTCAAACTGTCTTATTTATCAATCAGCATAAATTCTCATATTGAATAGTTATGCCCACCATAATTCACAAAATGCTTTGGAACAAGAAAATTACAATCGATGGATTTGTTCAAATTAAAATTTCAGATTTTTCAGATTTCTTTTTCTTTAGACAAAACAGAAAAAAAATCAGTAAATGAGTGTTTAATGGATTATTTTCTGTTATAACAATACTTCCATGTAATAAAACGTATAATGTTGGGTATGCCAGGTACCTGTCAGCATGGATCCACACATTTCACTCACTACTCAACCCTTTGTTTTTTACATTTAAGAAATTATTCAGTTGCCAACATTGTCTTATTTTTTTAAACTTCGATCGTCCAAACCAAACAAAAATTAGCAGCAGAGTTAGTTGTTTGCAGTTGGAAGAGAAGATTTGGCAAGTTTGCATGTGTGCAACACACATACTCAACTCTGCTACTCTTCCAATAAATTTACTTTACTTCATTTAGCTCCATTTAAAAGAGATATCAACAGATTTTTTAACAAGATCTCATTTATTACCAAGAAACATTGTTCCTTTAAAGAAATAATCCACCAAACACTGATTTACTAACTTTTTCTTCTCATATCATGTCACCTTTTTAATAATTCATTTAAATATCTAAGTAAATAAAAGTATTTTATGTGATTCCTTCTTAAATCTTCAAATGAATGTGAACATTTAGAAAATCATAAAACAGAAAATCTGTTGAGTTCTGTTGAAAGTGAGACGTTGGTCTGAATTCACTGTTTTTCTACAAACAGATGAGGAAGATGAATACTTTCATCAACACACTTTAGTTTGTCAGCCTGAATAAATACCACAGTAATTGGCAGTTTGACGTATAGTTAGAGGTCAGTTTGAGTCTGAACCCGGTAAAACTAATGGGAGAGTTTCTGCTCTGGTGGTCTACGGTGAGGTTTCCACAAATCTCTGAGTCTGAACTAATTTTCAGTTCCTGCTCAGCACCTGATAGATGTTTCTACTGTCTGGTCTCACAGAAAGACATGAAAAGCACAAATCATTAACCCAACATGACATGGTGGAGCTTTTTCTCTTCAGACTTGGTAACTGTAAGGATGGTGTTCTTGGTCACCTCCCACCTCTTTTATTTTTTATATTATGATTGTCCCGCCCAAACAGATTCCTACTCCTGCTGCACATTTATGGTGTTAACGTTGGTAATAAACTATCTTGTTAATGTGCTGGAAATTGAACCAGCAAATAACTAAGTTATAACTGAATAAAATACTATTTTTTTCTTGTGTGATGACACTTAAAGTTTAAAAAAAAACACATGGATCTGGTGTTCTCCATATGCGGAAACAGGATTTTGGAACATTTTTATGAGATAATGCAATCATATTATTTACATGCGATCCACATTTGACTCAGACATGAAGAACCTGGACTCAACATGTGGTGTGTTTTTTTTTCTGTAGGGATCATTATGTCGCTGATTCATGTGGCAAGTGATTTACTGCATGGTGTGTTTGACTGCTTGTGGTTATTCTGTGTATTTCTGTGAGATCAGTTGATTTTTCTTCTTAATCATGTTGACTTTTCTGACCAAAGTTCTCTCACACACCCTTTCCATTTAAACATATCTTTATTTAAAAAAGAAACATAAATGTAAAATCATGTATCATTGAAGATTTTCTTTATCTGGGAGAAGATTTTATGCCAGAAAACTTTGTATTATGTGTAAAATATGGAGATTATTTTTCTTATTCTTATCATCTGAAATATTATAAGAGGGCATTGAAAGAAAAGGCCTAGCCTGAACCTCCAGGGGTCCCAGAGGCCCTCAAGGTCTCTTTAATGCAGTGTTGGCGGCTTGAATGTTCAGCAGAAACAGCAGAAGATGTGTCCTCAATAAGATCTGTATGTCTGCAAACATCTAGCGGTTCTGTCATTAACTATCATTTGAACTGGATCAATAAAAACAAGTATTAAGCTGGTCAAATGGTGACCACACTGATGTCAAACAGCTGGAAAATGTCTACTAAAAGCCACAAACCTGATTTCAGAACAGATGTTAACATTTGTGCTCATGATGGTCATGTTGGTAAAACCACTGTAGCCAGTTGATCACAGGTTAGGAGACATGATGTCCTCTATAACTATAACTATATTCTGTTAGTAAACAAAGGAAGTGCCTTTCTGGAGCTTGGGTGTGTGTCCTGTGTGATGTTGGAGCACCACAAATCAGAAGTGGACGCTGCAGCCTGGAAGCAGTTGCTTTCTGTTGTATTCTATCACTAAGCTGTCTTCTGGAGAGCAAATCAATTATGTCCTTCTAATAAAGAATTATTAAAAGGGATGTTTGTCTTTCTTTCCATGACAAGAATTTTGAGGAAGCTGTTTAAAAAACAGAATGCAGGGATTTTTAAATCCTATTAGTTTTATTACCAATATGTCTACTGACGCCAAGAACAGCATGTTTTTGAACATGTTTTACACTATTTATTCAAGATAAAGCAACATTCAATCAGCTCCAAGCGAGAATATAGAGACACATCTGCATAAGATCATGTCTGTGGCAGTCTAAGAACATGCAATCTCCACGTGTCGTGGAGTGAAAATATTTGACAGACATGGACTACAGTGGCCGTCTCGGGCAGCAGAAAGGTTTAATACAAATCAGCATTGGTAGGGCATAATTACATAATTACAGACAGAGGACAATCATGCAGGAGGCGATTGGGAGAGGTGGGAAGGTCCCTGTGTCAGGCAGAGCCTGCTTTTTATACTCTTGGAGGACTATATTTAGAGCCTGAATTAGACATATAAGGATTAAACAGATGTCTGATATTAATAAACTCTGTGTGGTCAGTCTGTATTAGACCCTTTGGTCAGACAGACATGTCCATATAAGTTGAGGCATTTGGGACAGATTTGCGTCACACGCAGGTTTCATTGTTGTTAATTTATAAGAATGACATGTGTGTTTTTAAATAAATTGTATAAGCTTTTATTGAGTGTATTTGTGGTCTAATTAATATATAGGTTTCCACTTTAACTGCTACAGGAATGAAGCAACGCCTCCTTCATTCATGCAGACTGAGGGAGCCATGATCTTTTTCACTCCTAACAACTCACCGTCATCACTCAATTAGAATGACATAGGTACTGCAGCCCCCCCCCCCATTATGATTCTGATGACAAAAACACATTAAAAAGTATTTCCAGGATGACGTTCAGCATTGTGTAGCATCTCCTCTTCTTATTTATTTATTTATTCAGTTTCACACATAAACAAAAAAAAAACATTTGTTCAGTACAAACAAAACATTTGAGGTGACTGAATAGGCACAGGCTGAAGCACAATGCTTATATTTAAGCATGTCCTTTTTGACAACGTACTATAAAAACAAAAGAAAATAAAACTAAAAAATCATCCAGACATTAAGACAACATAGAATGATGAAGCAAAATCTTAAAATAATCTCCATTCACAAGTTATCAACTTTTATAACCCTCAAAAATTGTTTTAGAGACCATCCTTTTAAAAACAAAAAATGTACCACAAGTTCTTATCCTAATATTAGCATTATTCCAAATTGAAACCCCAACAACAGAAACACATCTTCTTTTAATTTCTTTTTTTGCCTTTGGTACAATAAACCTGCAGACATCTCTGAAATCATACTTGTGCTCTTGAAAAAGAAAAATCCTTTGTATACTGACTGGGAGTAGGTTTGATTTAGCTTTATACATTATTTGCATTATTTTATAATATATCAAATCATTAAATTTCATAACATATGATTTCATAAACAATGGGTGAGTATGTGCATAATAATCTGCCTTGTTTTAGTTGTCAATCCCCAGACTTCCACACAATACGATAAATATGGACATATGAATGAATAATAAATAATATGTAAGGCTTTATGATTTAATATGACTCTTGATTTGTACAAAATTGCTATTATCTTTCCCTTAATAAAATATATATGAGGTTTCCATGTGATTTTATGGTCAATAACCACCCTCAAAAATTTGATCTCTGTCACCCTTTCAATCTCTGCATTACATATTTTTAATCTTACGTCTCTGTCAATTTTCTTTTGATTTCCGAAGACCATAAATTTAGTTTTTTTTTATATTAAGTGATAATCTGTTAACATCAAACCAAGTTTTAAGGATTTCTAACTCATTTTCAACAGAAGACAAAAGTTCATGTAAATTTTTACCTGAGCAAAACATATTTGTATCATCAGCAAAAACAACAAAGTTCAACAGATCTGTAACATTACAAATATCATTAATATAAAGCAAAAAAAAAAGTTTTGGACCAATTACAGATCCCTGAGGAAAAAGATTTCATTCAAACAAATATTACTATCATTTGTATTTTACTTTCAGGTTTCTTATCACAACCACCATAGCTTTCTCCGGTATACCATTTAATCGCAAAAACACTTTTCCATTTCTTGTCCATGTTGATTGAATTTTGTTTTGTTTTTTAAGGATACGACTATTTCTGGCTATTTCTGCATTTTTCTTGGTCAAATGTTCATTGATATATACACCAGTGTCTTTGAGCTTTTTGGACTGTCTCAACACTTCAACCTTGTGCTTTCGGTTAGCAAACCGGACAACAATGGTAGGTGGGTGAGCTCTGTCCTTATGAGGAAGAACATGACAAGCTGACATTTGCTGACTCTCTAAATGAATATTCTTACTGCTCATGAATTGAAGCAGATGTTGCTCCAGTGTACGCTGCTCGTTAGGACACTCTTCCTTCCCAGGATGTTCGGGAACTGTGGCTGTAACTCTGGCATAGCTGCCATGGGTAGTAGCCAGACCACTGGTGATGAGGTCATCAGCACGGGGGTATTGCTGCAAATCCTCAATCCTTTGTTCCAACAATTCAATCTTCTCATCTTCTTATCTCAATTATTGGTTAAATCTTTCAACTCTGACATCTCATTCATCAGGCCCAAAAGGTTGGTTTGTTGAGTCAACACTTTGTTGATGTTCTCAGTCATAGTGATAAGTTGCCTCTTGATTTCTTCCAATTCTTCTCCTAACTGTTTCACTGTTGTCATCTTTCCCAAAAAATAGTTGAAAAACACAAGCAAATGTGGGTAGACTTATTAGATGCTGCTCTGTCCCTAAAACTCCATGCGGTCCAGGGTCTCCAGCAATAAACTTTCTCCAAAAGCACACCAAAATTCTCAAAAATTTCCAGATAAGAGCAAACAAAAAAGTTCCACTTTAGTTTTGACTTTGTTCTCTAATGGATTGCAATGGATTGTTGAGGAATTCTGTGTTTGGAAAATGCAGCAGCAGCAGCCATCTTAGAACACTCAGACCTTATAACATCTATCTCTAAACATCTGGGAAGTGAGGAGACCAGTTGCTAGAGATTTAGGAGAGGAATGTTGTACCATTCTGGTCTGATGCGGGATACCTGCTGCTCTACAGTCCTTGACCTTCATTACTGGATTTCTGCTTTCATGATGCTCCAGATGTTTTGTACTGGTGAAAGGTCTGGAGTATATGGAGACCAGTTCAGCTGCTGCAGTAGTTCAGCATTGTCTTGCTTCACAGATGTGGAAGCTGCACCTGCCACAGGCACTAATGCACCACATCAGAGGCGCAGCTTTTCTACTAGATGCTTCCTCTCCTCTTCAGTCTACACGACACGGCGCCAAGCTTTCCAGATAGAATTTCACATGTCCACCCAGCCGACCACAGAACACGTTTCCACTTTGCTTCAGGAAAGATGGGTGTGTTTCTAGATGCAACTTTAACCTGCATTTGTGGATTACAGTAATTTCTGGAAGTGTTGAGTCCATGCAGTTGTAACCGTGTTGATTTACCCACTGTATTATTTCCTTTCTTAAAATAGGTTAACCTTTCCTGTTATAACCCTTTTGAAGTTCAATTAGGATTTATTGTGAACACAGATTAGCAGTGAATATGTATAACTCCTGTATTTTAAGTTAGCCTCCTCACTGTTTCCTTAAATATGTGGACAGTTAGTTATGCCGTGTTTCAGCGCGGAAATATGAGTAGGAGTTGTCATCTACCTTTCCACGATCTGTGTCCCTTGCTGACGTCGCACTGTGTACTGAACGTTAGGGAAAGACTAGAGCTCATAAATGTAAGTGGTCTCTTGTCACCCCCAACATTCAATATTTTAAAAATGATTTTTCATTATACCTCAGTAATCTGAAAGGAACTTCTAATATGAAAGCTCTTCGAACACTGGATTATATAATATCCCTTCCTCTTAATTGTTAGTCTTCATTGGATCTGCTGCCCCTTTTTCAGTTTCGATTCACCTGTTCTGTGTGAATGTTCCATTAATTTCTATACAGCTAATGGTAATTTTGTATTTTTTTGTAAATCTGAGTGAACTAAGCATACTGTATATGTACTGTTCTTATGCAACTTGTCACTGTATCTAAGCTTCTAATAAAGGAAAAAAATGACTAGAGCTTATTTTAGAAGAAAATTATAAAGATTTAAGACGGAAAGGAACATATCCTGGAGAAATATAAGTGGTTAACCGACCAGTTACAAGCTGTGACTTCAGAAGGAGCCGTGTGGAATTACGTGGCTCTGTGAACGTGGATATCCTGGCTGTTTTCTTTTTTGGTGAGAGTCTTCGCTGGAGCTCAGTCTGGTCCCTCCATCCTCTTCCCTGGTCCATCTTCATCATCCTCTTCCCTGGTCCATCTGCATCTTCCCATACGTTCCCCCCCTCTTCGTCAAACGTTTCCATCCACTTCGCCACCATCCATCCCTGCAGCATAAATCTCCCTGGACAGTACTGTGAGAAAGGGTTGTACGACTATCTGAGTGCACTCAGTTTTTGTTTTATTGCATAATTTATTGGTTTATTTCCTTTTGCCAACTTAATTATTTCTTTTTGCATTTTTTTCACTTTTTTTTCCCTCAGATCTCAGAGGTTTTTTATTTGAGTTATTTGAGCTGTGATCTGTATAGGTAACAGAATTGTCAAGGTAAACCTGTGCCTTTCATAGTTACAGCCATATTTCTGCTATATAAGTTCATGTGGGTTGCAATACACCTCCACTTCTTCAACTATTGTTCTGTGTGTTATTGGGTTGTTACTAAAGGGTTGTTACTGTAGTTAAACAGGCAACCTATAGCCAATCTCCTCATAGAACCTAGTTTTGAAGTCACCTCCTTGCCTTATTTAGTAATCCGTAGTGACCGAAGCAGGGTAAGGCTACACAGTGATTTACATTAAAGAATCATGCTTGTTTTTAATACAGAGCTGCTTGAGGGGCCAAAGGTCATCAAAGCAAAGCAAGATGAGTTTATAAGTGTAGCACATTTCAATAACAGTGTGATTCAAAGTGCTTTGCAGAGACAGTCCAGCAGTAGCTATGAGAGAGACTTTGCCTCTCTGAAATAAATTATTTTAAATCCAGTCATGTTAATGCTAATTTGTCACTTCACCTAATAAATTTGTCAAATGTTGATTTTTATCTGAGCCAGTTACTGTTATGGTTTCTAGGTTTTGTTTTGTAGACTTCCTTGTTTCCTGTTTTATTTTGTAGTTCTTCCTGTTTTGCCCGTTGCTTTCTGTTCAGCTTCACGTATTTGTGTATTAGTTTCACCTGAGGTTAATTTTGGTAATTGTTTTCACCTGTCCCTCGTTTATTTCATATGTATTTAAGTCACTTGGTGTGTCTGTTTGCTTGCGGGATCATTTAACTACACTACTATGTAAGTTTGTTCTAGTCAGTCTTTGTTCTAGTTTCTGTTTGATAATAAATCTGATAATCGTCACCCTGGCTGCCTCCTGCTTCATGTCCTCACCTGCATTTGGGTCCACCACCTAACCGTTTCCTGACAGTTACTCTTCCAGCCTTTATTTTCTGCTAATCCCACTTTTTACATACACGTTGCTTCCATCAGATTCAAAACAAGCTGATATCTTTCATTAAAATGTCAGATGTGTCACTTTCAATATTTGATATGTTTGTGTTTTCATTATGGTGAAAAGTACAGTCATGGTTAAATCTTACGAAGACTGCATTTTAACGACTGACAGTTCATTGTCATTCCTCCCTAAAGGTGAATGTGGGGTCACCTTCACACTTTCAGCTTTCCTGCCAACAAAAAGAAGAAACATCTGAAGAGATTCCCGCAGCGATGTGATGAAATGAAGCAGAAATGTGATCAGTGTAAACAGAGGTGATATCTGTGACACAATTAACTAAAGCAAACACTACTGCTGTTGGTTTAACTGGAGTTAATACAGTCTGTTTGTATAACTGGAGGAACTGGGAGGAACTCAAAATGGAGGAAGAGAAGGCCTCACTGTGCAGATGGAGGATTAAAGTGTCTTATTCATACAGATGAGTGGATTCAGTTCAATTTAGCTTTATCGTACTGTGCCAGTTCACAACAATCCTCCAAGAGTACTTTAGCAGACACAGCACTAGCATGTACTACAACTGTTTTCCAGTTCAATCAAATCATTTATCCACATTAGTCCAGTTAATAGTGTGGGTAAGAAGGGGGCCCCAGAAACATGTTTCATATGTAAGTGAAGGGGCAAATCCTGGATTAGAATCACTTTACTACAAACCAAGGTAATGTCGTCTGGAGTAATCCCATAGGAAGACACAGATATGAACTGGAACTTGTGGGGATTTGTAACAGGACTAAACAGAAAGGGAACAGTCAGCAGGTCTAAATTAATATTGTCTGTGATCATGGTGAAAGCTCCAGTCAGGAGGAGTCCAACAGTCTGAGATGTTTACCAAAAACCCGGGAGGGTTTAGTTTGGCTCTCTTCCTGACCAGGATCTCAGATGTTGAACCTGGAATTTGCTATATACCAGTTTCAGGGTCCCATTCACTTGGAGTTCACTCCATGTTTCATCCTGCATATTTGTATCAGTTTATCGCTGAAAGTAGACGATCATCTTATGGTACTAACAGCAAAGACTGACTGACTTGTACATCGATGGACTGTCTGGATCAAATTTCAGTTTTGGAACTTTGCTAGTTTCTTTTTATTGTAAAGATTTCAATCTTTTAGAAGTATTGTTGTTCAACTTTGTTTTTTATATATTACCGATCAAATTTTTGAACAGGATTTCCTATACAGTCCAGTGTGTCCAAACTTTTGACTGATTCTCTACTAGTTTCTAAGGATTTTGCTGGTGACTTACCTGTCTGAGTTGTACTTTTTATTTTTCCCATTTGAGAAAAAAAAAAATGTTTTTTTTTGTTTGATTTGTTTTTTGTATTATCGTCACATTGAATTATTCATCCCGCTAAGATCCTGGAGGTTGGGAGTCATCAAACTTTCAGGATGGAGGTTGGATGACGCCAACTTTCATCCTGGAGGGACTGGTTTTGGGTTATGCAAAAGAGCAGAATCATTCATTCATATCTAATTCAGTCCCTAACCCTAACAGTGTCACTGGTTTTCCTATGTCCGTTGCTGCCATCTTGTGGTCAAAGAGATAAACTGCAGTCAGCAGAGTGAAGACAAACAGATGTGAACGTCATTTCCCAAAATTTATTTAGCGATCTTGTTTTTTCTTTTTTATATACATTAAACTTAAATACATGACATCCAGAAAAGAGATTATTTTACAGAGAAAACCAGAAGTTTCATTATGGACATCTGATGCAGCACCACTCATGTTTACTGTTGTTTATTCTGGTCCCAACTTCAGCCTGACTCATCTCTCCTGGAGACAGTGGACCAGAACATTCTCTGAACTCATGTTGTTAGCACGTTTTTTAAGCTCAGTGATCGTAGTGTCTGGATACCTATAAATGCACAAACACACACACACACACACACACACACAATACCATGAAGGGTCTAAAGTCATAAGCAGCCTGATACTGAAAACAACTTAGGTTTAATAAGCTTAGTTTACCTCCATTACAACTGTGAGGGGGTGAAATAATTTCATAACTTGTTGATTTTGATGCTTCTTTTAAATAAGGCATAATAAATTAAATAACTTTTTTACCTGTTAATTAAAATTATTACAATAACTTTTCTCAGCTTACCTACAGGAAGTAGAGACAGAATTACAATAGAAATTATTTCCATTTAGTATCTTTAAGGACAATCTGTCATCAGACTATTTTTTTACAACTCAACTGCAGGAAAAAAAAGGTGCAGCAGACACCTCCCATTCATCATGGTGGACATTCAGTTTGCTTTTGTAAGCTTCAAACAATAGAAACTGTGAGGGTGCATCTCTTCATGGTACACCTCTGACATCTGCTGAAGTTGAGTTTCTCTGCTGCAGGTTTAAACTGAGACAGGATTGATGCTGTTGTCAACACCTGTTTTCATACAAATGTGCAAACATCATAAAGATGAGAATCAGATATGTCAGTCTGTGTCTGTGACAGTTCATAAATTGCAGAAACTGAGACACATTGAGACAATAATCCTTGTTTTGGATTAAGACTCTGAGGCTAAATCAGAGAATGATAAATTAAATCAAAATGATGAGGTGAAAGTTCAAAGCAGGAAGTTCTCAGATGATTTGACACCACGTGAATTAAATGAGCGAGTGTACCTCTGAGCAGTGTGTAGAAACTCTGTAGACTCTGCTTCAGGACACCACTGCGGTCCTCCAACACAAACCTCTTCCCATCTGAGGAGGAAATAGGAAAACCAAGCTGCTGTCATGACTAATAAAATCTTCTCCACGTCTGAGCTCACATATAATTCTTATAGATAACCCTGAGCCACCCAGCAGACTTCAACTTGTTTTTAAGTCTTGTGTGATCATTAAAAAACTTCTTATTTTCTTATATCTTCTGGCATATTGAAGCTATATCCTAACACAAAAGTCCAGATAAAGAGCAACAACAAGCTGAAAGATCTAAACCTAAAGAATTAAACTAAAGCTTCAGCTGCTCTGCTTATCACCAGACATCAGAGATTCCAAGTACTTCAGCTTAAAATCACATAAACATCAGCTTTTCTGGTTTTTGGGGGGGTTTTTTGGGCTTTGACAGAGAATATTTCATCCTATTTAGAGATGCTTTGATCTCCATGAAAAAAACTCTAAACACGGTTTCACGGTTTGTTCTTTTGCTGCAGAAAACAATCCGGTGTTACTCAAAGACGGTGAGATAAAGCAAATCCTAAAGAACAGGTGAGTTTCAGGTGCAAATGAATGAGTCTTCAGGTTTTTCTTAAAATAATGACTAAAACACCTTAAACTGAAATGAGTTTACCTGCTTCTGTCAGAGCAGTTTCTTCTGGTTTAATAAAATCTCAGCTCTCTGTTAAATGTTTAAACCAAACTAAAAACTAAGATAAAGTTTTATCTAACAGCATGATTAACTCACATGTTTAACTCATCAATGAAAACAGTTTTGTTCTTTTCACGTTTAATGCTCTGTGCAGCGGCGTAACCGGCCACGCTGCCATGATGAAGACCACCTTTATCCTCATCTTCAACCCATTTTAAACCTCTTTGTGTTTTCATTTAATTAATTTAATATTTAATTAACATTTTATTTATTTAATTAACCTAATATTTGAGCTTTATTTACCAGGTAAAATGTTTCAAAACAATTTCTCATTTGCAAACATGATGTGGCCAAGACACCAAAGACAGGAAAGGAAAAATACAGAGATGCACTAACACATCGTAAAGTATAATCATGCATTTATAGACAGGGTGTAAATCATCAGGCAGAAAAATAGCAAGAATAAGGAGATAATAAGTCAGACCGTATAAACAGGAGAAAAAATAAATGTGTCTGCATTTGAGTGTACTTGCATGTTTGTGTGTATAGGAAAAGAATGTGTGTGTGTGCATACAACAGTGATCTGGAAAGATTAACAAGAACAACAATAAGGACTTGAAAGTGTTCAACATTGTTTGTTTGTTTAGTCGTAAGCGCCTGGAAAAGGAGATTTGTTACCAAAAGAACTGCAACCCTGAAAATAATTATCTTGATATAGTTAACTAACCTAATGTGTGTTTGTACCTTTGCAAGGTGAAGAGATGTCAGATACTGCAGTGTAGACCCAGGATTGTCTTATAGACAAAGTGAAACCAGCGGAGCCACCAAGTATGATAAAAGGACCAATCGATCAATTTTTAAAATCCAAATGGAGAGTGTGAAAGTGTGTTAAAGTCGTCCAGTCATGTTAATGAGAGTTTGACAAAGTCAGGAAAGGAAGCTAAATGTAGAAAAGAAAAGCAAATCGATTTTTGACTTTTGTCTTGAGGTTACGTGTGGGAAAGGAGAGATGAATCCAACCAGGATCCACTGTCGATTCATCAGCACAACAAATCTTAGTGAGACTAAAGGTATGATGCATTTGTCTGGACTTCAAAGGCTTAAGCCTGATGCCCATAAAGTTGGTTATGTATATATAATGTTGGCTCTGTAGTAAAACTCACACTTTCCCTTCAGGTACATCATGGACTGGGGGCCCCAGTGGATGTTCAGCTGAGAAAAACACAACAATTAGCTGGTAAGAATTTAGGTTACAGAAAACATGTAGTGCCGACTGGTACACTGGTTCAAACTGAAAACCAAGTTTTTAGTCTTGTTCTAATCTCAAACTGTCGGTGTAAAAAGCCTGAACAGGAATGTGGTGCAGCAGGAAGCTGTTTGAAGCTGCTGCACCAATAAACATGCAGCAGAGCAACTGTGCTACCAGAGATGTTGAGTGGTGAAAATAAAAGGCAAAGGTTCGGAACGGGAAATGGTTGAACATTAACAGCTGTTGTCTGGAGATCATTTAGTTTTACAGGGTCAAACATGGACCAAACTACTCGTAGCTGAAGATGATGTCCAGATAAAGTTAAAGACATCTGCTGCATCACATTAGCTGCTAACATGCTTTAGAAAATGAATGTCTGAAGCTAAGAACAACTTCCTCATCCTGCTCATGTTTGAGGACGTGTTTGCTAAATTTACTGTCAAAGACAAAGAAAACTAACCAAAACATTACGATCCAAACACCCAAAGACCTTGTTCTGATCAGTTCTGTGCAGACAGACGGGTTCCGAGCGTTCAGCAAGACACAGTAGATATACTTTATTTTTTCTTATTCTTTATTTTTTCTTATAGTTTTAGTCTGCAATACGAATGCATGTTCCGTGTGTGTATTGCTGCATGTGTGTGAGAGATTAATACCAAGTATGTGTTTTATGTAGAGAACTTTGAGCTACTTTTGTGTAAAAGTCCTTTTAATAAATACAATCTGATTTAATATAAAAAGCAAGTCCAGGTGCTTTAAAATTCTATGAATATATAGTTTTGGTCAAACTACTCAGGAGAAACATGGAGAATGTAGGAAGCTGCAGTTTTACCTTCTGCGCATGACAGGCCTCCACAAACAGGAAAACGACCAAACTACATGTCAAAACAACCAAAGCTTTTGTTTTCTGAAACACAAAACAAAGAATGAGCAGACATTTAAAACATTTTATGAAAGAAAGTTTTCAGATTTATTTTAGTGGGTTCAATGAGGACCACCTCATCAGTAATGGAAGTTTCACAGTTTGATCATTAAAATGTTTAACGGTTTGGTGCGGCCTAGTTTTATGATGTCATGGCAATCTAATAAACTGTTTGCAGCTAATTTCACCTCTTTCATTTTCCCACGTTCATGCTATTTACAAAATTAGACTGAAGGAACCAACATCCAGTCTGAGATATGGCAGACTTCCAATGATCCACATCTACAATACGGAAAATTCATAAAAAAAAAAAAACACACCAAAAGCTCATTTATAAGCATAAACAATTTTCATGGTATATGATAACATAGCTGTTTCCATGTGTAGAGAAATTTCATGTATTAGCTTAATTACCTTGCTCTTAATGTCTAGCTGAAAGGTTTGACTATAAGGCTCCTAAACTGATGTCA
>JBAMHX010000011.1:1115423-1140154 GCA_037177515.1 Pseudomugil tenellus
ATCCATCCATCCATCCATCCATCCATCCATCCATCCATCCATCCATCCATCCATCCATCCATCCATCCACTCATCCACCCATCCATCCATCCATCCATCCACCCATCCATCATTTATATTTGGGATTTAGACTCAGTGGATTGAGGCAATCGGAGGCAAATCTGCTTCCATTGGGAGATGTTTTCTTTGTGCTTGGCGTGTCTGACCGATGCAGGGTGCAGGTTTGATTCCCGCATTGGTAGGGACATAAAAGTGTCCAGCAGTGTTTTCTTGGACATATGGTGCATGTTTTGTTTTATTTGCAGTATAATATAAAAGTGTAAACATCTGCACAAGCACATGTTTGTGATGCAAAGTCTTCTGTAAAGGGATGACAATAAGGTTTTGTTTGATCTTTTTGGCTAAACTGAATCCAAGGTTGATTAACTTAATGATTTATGTGTTTTTATGAGTTGAAAGACTCTGTTTGCTCTGTGGTGCAATCAGCCACATCACAGAAACACACTTTTATCACACAAGAAATCAGATACATTAATAAACTTAATGAAACCTTGAAGAAAAAGACCATTAATAGCATTGTAATTGTAAAAACAGTAATTAAGCCTTATTTAACAGAACCAAGGGTGTAGCATCTTCGGGTTATAATTCAGTTTGATTAATTGTGCTATGATTAGATTATTAAACCGTGTTCAGAATTTTAAGTCCATCTTTTACCACACTGATAGGGTTTTTCTCATTCCATAGCTATATTTCTACTACTTTATACTCCATTCAATATCCATTATTTCAAGTAACCAAACAAATTTATCTCCATTATCTTTTATTTATGCTTTTCTTTTTTACCTCCGTTGACCTGTGCTGGAATGGAGACGTTCTCACACGTATGTATTGTATTTTATTTTGGCTTTACACAACCTGCATATGGAGTAAGTGTTTATCCAGGCCTCGTCTGTTCTCACGTCCAAAAAAACCTAGATTTTTCCTCACTAGCCTTCAATCCAGATGAGTAAATCTCGCCCTCTGTAACAGCTGCTAGCTGCAACCTTCGTAGTAGCTACCGTGTTTGCTATTTTCACACAAAAGAAATGTCTGGTTCTCCTTCTGTCTGGTTCTCCTCATGTGTGGTTACATGTCTGGTTCTTCAGGCGTGTGGTTCTTTCCTGCTCTATTAACTCTGATTGAAGTCGACAGTTTTAAAGTGCTTATAATCTGTAGTTGAACAGATGGACTGAAGCGTTCCTTGATCTGGTGGATCTGTGATGATACTGTTCAAACAAACCGATTTTAGTCCCAAAATATTGATTTAAATTTGATTTTATATTGAACTAATTTGATTAAAAAAAAGTAGTTTTAAATGCTCTTTTTGAGCTTCGTCTGGTACAATAGACGTTTCTTCACTCCTCAGAAACATCCAGATTGACACACTTGAAGTGTATGAACTGAAAACATAAGAAATTTACAGGAAACCTAACTGGACCTGCAGGTGAACTCCCAGTTCCTACAAGTTTTGCTCAGATTAGTGCTGGGTTGCTATCCTGTTGTGTTTCAGTTTTTACTTTTTACATTTTTACAAACTGGAGGTGAAACAAATCGTGTCCATAGATCTCTTAAATGTTTGTGCCGCACAAATTTGCAAAAATTTTTTTACTTAATTTTACTTTATTTTCTTGAAAAACTAGCAGTAAAACTATCCAACAGCAATTTTTTGCTCTTCAGCAGATCGATCCATCCATAAGAGTTGTTTCCTCGCATGAATGCGTAAATGCTGCAACAGAGGACATGGAAATAGAAAAGTTTACGTAGTAAAAGCAGCATAAAAAGGCCGTCACGCTGGGCTTCCAGTAAGGGAAAAGTCTCTGATAGATATTTAAGTAGATTAATTATCATTTACAGTCTGGTATCGCCACGGTAAAAAACATAACTTCTGCCTTAATATATGAATGTTGAATGAGAATGCTCCCAATGATTGTCTGCTTTATTTTCATCCAGTAGCCGTCGAATATTTTCTGGTTTGTTTCTGGTTGTCTGGCTTCTTATTTTCTGTTTCATAGTTGTTAATGTCGCTTTTTGTTTGTTGTATCTTTATCTCCTTTTTTCTCTTCACTATCCTTTTCTCATTCTCCTCCGTTCTTTGTTTTTTCCTGATCCATGTTACTTATCAATAACCAAAATATAAAATAGTTCTCTGATATCAATGGGGTATCTATTAAGATGTCCTTGAGAAAAGCAAATCAGTTTGGTTTGTTGGAACAGCCAGACCATCAATTTGCTGTCACAATGCTGAACAGGACAAGCTGGAAAAAAAAGAGGATGCCGCATCAAGAAATCAGACCTTAGATCAGATAATCCTCAAAATACATGAAGTACAACCTTTATGACTGACAATAGAAAATAGTAGAAGAGACTTAAACCTTTCTATCAGGTTTCAGGGAGAGTTGGGTTTATTTGACATAAAAATGTTATTTATGGTTGAGAGTTGGCAGCTGTAACGGTTATAATTGCCACTAACCAGCTTATAGTTGGCATTTAAGCGGTTAACACCAGAAATGACATTTAAACTTTGTCTTACAACTGAAGGATAAACATTCAGCAAAGACTAGATAACCCTGAGGGCTGCGAGATTATTATGGCTGTTTGAATGCTTTTGACTTTGTCTTTGTCAACCAGATAAAAAAGAAAAAAATAGATTTCTCAGTAAGTTCAGTGTCTTTTTTCCCCTTTGTTATATGATCTGATACTTATTTTTCACTTTTCCACTTTAACCTAATATATTAACACATTGGGCCCCAAAATACACAAATCCAAATAGGAAAAAGTATTATTTATTACAGTAAATTAATCAAACATTATTTTCTTCCATTTAATAAAGTGACAGATATTTGGTCAAACAGAATGCTTTTACTCTGGAATACATCTTTTTCCATTAGTTTTTCATGCTTACAAATAGAAAAGCAGACATGATGATTTGAAATTGATAATAATATGACCTACATTTATCAGATTATTTGGAACATAATCTGCAAATTGAAGATGGAAAACTGTTTTGGTGTACCACAGTGTGAAAACTATGGCTCTAGTCCAGAGTAGAAGTGTTGGAATCATTCGGATTGTATTAACTTCTGCATCTTCTTGAGTTTTTCTAAATGTATTATAAAAAATTTTCAGACCTTGAGAAAAAGAAAGTATTAATTCATCTGCTGGTGAACGCTCAGGCAGAACAACACCAAACCATTAAACTTTACAGGTTATACATTAAACTGTGTTTTACTAACGTTGGTGAAGAAACTGCATGATGATCCGTTGTCTCAAAAACCCCTCAGAAAAAAACCCACACTCTGCTTGAGAGCAGATATCTGGGCTCAGTTTGAACTTTTATTGACATTTGTTTGACATAAAGTATTAAAAATGCACTAAAAAACTGGCTTTAAAAAACAAGAAAAAAAACCTACAAAATTAGGTTGATTTTCCTTGAAATAAGATAAAATTTCTTGTTTTGTTGGCAGATAATTTATCTTATTTCAAGGAACATTAACATGTCAAGAATTCCTAAAACAAGTGAAAAAATCTTTAAAAAACATACTAACTAAGAATAATAATCTTACTTTTTAAATAATAAGCATATGTGTCATTTATTTGAGATGTTTGATCTTACTTAGATTTTAGTTTTTGCAGTGTGACTATTCAGGTCTTACTGGGTCCACCTGTCTGAACAGTTACAAACCAAAAGATCAGATTGGATCAATTATCAACAGATTACTCTTTAATCTTTTAAGTTTAAACCTGCTGGAATTAATCACAGACTGAATCAGTTTACTACGACTACCAACACTCAAGTTTTTAGTAAAATTTGACACCTTTCTTTTATATTTTTATCCGTCTGTCTTGTTATTGTCGCTGCAGGGATTGTTTTTAGGTTCCTGACTGGCTTCTAAACACCGACTGGTGCTGTAAACAGGTCTCATCCACATCATCTGTGGGAGGATGTAGAAGCAACAGCTGGCCAGATCAGCTGATGTTTGTAAATGTGGCTTGGAAATAAAATAAAATCATGCTCTGTGAACGCTGTTCTGCAGTGGGCAGCCATGTTTATAAGAAAACAACGGCAACATTCAACGTGAAGCAATAAAAAAACAAATCATTGTGTCAGTCTGGGAAAAACAAAGTTGTTAAAATACATTCGAACATCTTAGTCCAGCTGAAACCACATGAAAGCAAAGCTCACCAGCCTTCAGACCAGACCAGCACACCCAGATGATGAGGTTGGAGATTGAATACCTCCTACGTAGAAGCACTGAACCATGTTCCTCAGCTGCTGCTTGGACGTCTT
Source organism: Pseudomugil tenellus (assembly GCA_037177515.1). Taxonomy (NCBI): domain Eukaryota; kingdom Metazoa; phylum Chordata; class Actinopteri; order Atheriniformes; family Pseudomugilidae; genus Pseudomugil; species Pseudomugil tenellus. The sequence continues at coordinate 1,119,751 of JBAMHX010000011.1, forward strand.
CTTCTAGGTTGAAGCTCCGTTTCTTACGGTTCTGTCCTGGATGTTTCAGACGACACTGGTTCTGGATTGTTAAAAACTTGGTCCACTACTGGTTGTTTCAGCCTCACTGACTCTGCCCACAAAATGGCGAATAGTTGTTGGAGCCGGAGAACTGGTTTTGTTCTAGTTCTGAACCAGAACTATAAAGAAAATGTGGCGTCTTTCACCACCTGGCACCAACAGGATGCAGGAAAGATGCCAGCCTTTGCCTTAAAGCCATCATTTCCTACACTGCTGTTTATTTTGCAACTGGTTCGGCTCAAAAGAAAACATTTCTGGTATTTGTATTCATTCTTTAAAACAAAAATAAATCAACGAGCAGAGTGTAGAAACCACATGGCATTATCTGCAAAAGATATAAAACTGACGCTGAAGTATTTAATCCACTGAAACATAGTCAAACACTTTGAGAAGGGGGGGGTCTTCAAGTATAAAAGCGAAAAGAAAAGGAGCTGACGGCCTTGGAAGAGGAGGAAGAGATTTGGAAGGCGAGCTGAGGAGGAATGTAAGGCAGAGATTGATATCTTTTCCTATTTGTGTTGCTCTGGTGTGAGGCTGGAGGAGGGTTGGAGCTGTTAGGATGAAGGCGAGGGGAGTCGGAGCAAGACAAAAGGAGAGGGGTAAACCTGGTGGAGGGAAAAGACGGGGACGACTTGGAAAAGCACCAGCGGCTAAAGCTTTCTTAGGCTAAAACACCATCAGACGATTGTTTGAAGACAATTATCAGGTTCATCTACTGAGACATTAGAGGGCTGGAATCAGCCGGGATGGGGCTGAATCTGATCTGTTCTGATTATTTCCAGCTGTGTTGCAGAAGCCTTAAATCTCTACATGTTTTTTCTAAACTGCTGTTTGACTTCTGTTTAACTTTAACAATACCGATGACTTATCGTTTAACAACAGCACTGTTTGTCACAAAAACCACATTCTTATCAGCGTTCAAGGGTCAGCTTAGTTTTATGGCTGTTTTTTACATTCAGGTTGTGCAAATCAACCTTTATCCTAAGTTCAGGTTCCCGTTGATCACGAATGAACGTATATTCAATGAAAATAATGAAATAATGAAAATAGATTTAAAGGAGAGTAGCGGCTCAACAGGGAGACAAGAAGATATTTCACCAGAAAACTTATCTTTTCTTCTGAAATCAGCTTGAATTTGGTGCTGTTATGAGCAATAGTTCATTTTTATGTACAATATTAACCCTTTAATACCCAATGGGTCTTATTTGATACATACAGGTTCTGAAACCACTTGCTGTACTTTTTACTTGGAGCTGATGTGGATGCACTGAAAAGTGTCCGTCTCAGTGCACTCCTAATCTATTTCTGCCTTTTGATACCAACATAACAAAAAGATATAACAACAATGTGAAATAACTGAGATGCTGTATTATTTCTTGCATGTGAACAATAAATAAATCTCACACCTTATTTCTAAATTTCTCTCAGACAAAACAGATGAAAAAAGGCTGCTAGACCTCTACCTGAGTCGGGGAGGCTTCTTTCTGGAAACATTTCTCCTCAACCTGAGTAGAGTATTTAGAAACATTAAAAGAGCAACTAGCGTTGTCTTCCAGCTGTGCTTTAGCAGAATAACATAAGCAATACAGGAGGACACAATCAGTCATACATAATTAGAAAATTGCAAATGACAATATATCATTTAATATCAATGAGATAAAACTTGTTGGTTTAACTGGGTTACTGAACATTTACTTTTACTTTTTCATGTAGAAGGTGAAATATATTGGATGTGTTTCCTTTTTTAATGTCCTGCTGCCGTAACGTGCTACACTGTGGCAACTTTCTCATTTGTAGACCTAAACAAATCAGCCGAGGATGATTTACTGTGTTTGGAGGGAATAATTCTTCTGATGTACTTTCCATCTAAAGCAGAGAGAAAAGAAAGCAACGCAAGCAGTAAAACTTAGATGTTTGACTTTGTTTTCCTTCCTGATCTGATGATTTCGTTTAAATATGATCCTTTATAGAAAATAACGATATCAGGAGATCTTAATGATTAATTAAATGTGGTGTTCAATACCACAATTAGCTAAAAAATCAATTTATCATGACATCACTATTGTGTACGAGATGCTTGTTTTCTTCACCATGTTGGGCACCAATAATTCTGACATACTGTTTACTAATGATACATATATTTTCATTGTGCATTTATTTATTTGAGAATAAATGAGAATTTTCTGCTCATTATTTTTCAGTCAGGTGTTACATGGCTAAAACAACAGATTGAGTTGCAAAAGCATCAGCACAGGGATTCAAACAGGCCTTTCAACCCACAACACAGAAATATGTGTTGTCCAGAGGCGTCCATCTCTGTTAAAAAAAATAATAAAATAAATATTTCTTAGTATTTTACATACAGGCAGAGTCTGTAGATTTGAGATGTGAGAATATCATGCTTTAGAAGCGTCTCCTGCTCATATACATATATTTCATGCCCTCTCCAGGTTCTCCTCGTCTTCTTTTCGCCAACCGGCGCGATGTGCGGTTAGTGGATACAGACGGCGTGCGGGGGGAGTCGGCCATTGTTGTCAGTGAACTGGAAGATGCAGCAGCTGTGGACTTCCTGTACGATGAGGGTCTGATATTTTGGACAGATGTCAGTGAAGAAGCAATCAAACAGACACATTGGAACCAGTCCTCCAACTGTAAGAGCACTGGTAGTTTCTGCTGTTTTGACTCACTTCAGTTGTTGTAAGTTGCACGTCTGTGGTCAGTTTTAAAAATGCGTCTCTGGTCTTTGCAGCCCTAAAAGAGGCCTTGGGAACCGGCCAGACTGTGGTGGTGTCTGGGCTGGACAGCCCTGATGGGTTAGCCTGCGACTGGTTGGGTAAAAAGCTCTACTGGACAGACTCGGAGACAAATCGGATTGAAGTGGCCAACCTGGATGGCTCCTCCAGGAAAGTTTTGTTTTGGATGGACTTGGACCAGCCCAGAGCCATCGCGTTGAACCCTGGTCAACGGTAAGAGCCGTATTGTCTGATGATGGAGGGTTAAACGTTTTACTTTACTGTCGGAGGTGCTGTTTTTGCACTCAGCCATGTTACTGACCTGTTGGTAATGAACCCGATTAGCTGCAACATGTTCCTCCACATGGTTCTGTTTAAAACCACATGCGTTTGACAGCCTTTCAAGCAGCCTGCCGTCAGATTCCAGATGGCAGTAAATGGTCTGTTTCAACATTATGTTTTACAAACATTAGATAACAGTATTGCATAAGATCCAGAATATTTTGAACTGTGTTGTAGGTTAAAAAAGATGTAATTTAAATTAAGATTTTTTAAATTTTATTTTACCTTTCTATTTCATTCCTTTGTTGCGACAAACCATTTTAGGGTAAAATTGAATATTTTTTTCAAATTTATTGGATTTGGGTTCATTTAATTTTATTCATTCATCTATTTTTATATGATTTATTATGTTTTTATTCTTAAATCATTTAAAAGCTTACGTCTTTGTCTTTTTGTTCATTTTTTCCCTTATTTTTTCTGTATTTATTTTGGTTTTGGTAAACCAAAATAAAATTTGGTAAATTATAAATGATTTCAGGCATTAAGGGGTAATTTGTCTTAATTTAAATAATTTTTTATTTTAATTCTGATCTAAAGTGATTCACTGGCATCACTAAACATCAAAGCTCATTTGTTTGGAAATTGTTTTTAAAAATGCAGGCATCCTATTTTTCCATTTATTTCACCTGTTATATAATTATTTCAATGTAATCATTTAATCTGTCTTAAAATGAAAAAAATATAAAACAGGTCAAATAAATAAAAAAAAGAGTAAAGCAGACATGAATCACGAAATGTTGCAGAATGTGGAATAGGCTTGATGTTTGTATTCTGCTCTGATGTCCCTTCAGATACATGTACTGGACAGACTGGGGAGAGGAGCCCAGGATAGAGCGGGCAGGCATGGACGGCAGCAGCAGGTACAGAGATGTAAAACTATCTGTGTGTTACCGTAAAGATCAGGGTCATGCAGGCATTACTAAAGGCCAAACTAAATATTTACTGAAAATTTTCAACATCATCTGCATGTTTTCTCTTCTTTCAACATATGTAATATGTGTAATATGTAATATGACCTTTTTCTTATTACAATAAATGTTTTATAACAGTTGTGCTTAAACTCTTTCCAAAATTAGTATTAAATGAAAAATAAATTATTAAATAAATTATTTCTCTGTAGCTTTTAAGCTCCTTTCATTAACTTTTTTTGGTCACAAGCCAACAAGTAAAAAAAAAAAAAAAACACTAGCTTCAATGAAAAGCCAATCTTATCCAAGCTTAACTTGCTACACTGAGATCTACTCTGATGCACCTGGGTCTAAACCAAATACTTGGCATCTCTTCTTAGATGCAAGTTGGTCAATCGCTCGGGTCAGACTCTGAGCTGAGGAAATCCTCAGAACTGAATAAAGATGCTGGATGTCAGTGGCCAGACTGGCTGGGGTTTTTGAACTTGTCCAGGGTGCCTGTAACAACATGGAGACATGCGGGCTCGGACACTGGATATTGACCATCATTCGGTTGTTTTGGATTTGGAGAGATCAGCTAACAAACTCAGGGTCGGTAAACAACGACCCTAAACCCAAACAGAGGGCTATTATCTAATCTGGCTCCCTCTACGGCCTTGAAAATTCCTCGCTGGAAGGAGTGTTCACAGACACTCTGGTCCGCCTCACTCGTCCTAAATGTCGCCCTACTTCCGGAAATTTAAATGGAAAAAAATGTACAGAAATAAAAAAAAATGTTTTCAGGCAGTTTGATAAAAATGTTTGTTTATTTATTTATTTATTTTTTGCTGTTAACAGGAAGGTGATTGTGGACGAGGACATTTACTGGCCCAACGGCCTCACCATCGACCTGGTGGAGCAGAAGCTGTACTGGGCGGATGCCAAACTGAGCTTCATCCACAGAGCCAACCTGGACGGATCAGCACGGTATGAATGTGGTTCCGAAAGCTAACATAGGTGTGATGTGCAGGAAGATCTCACGCAATGAAAGGATTGGAAACCAGCTGATTACCTGCCTGGCTCTGTTCCGTGTGACTGTTGTGGTTCTGCTTCGGTTAAGATGCTTCTGTGCGCGACAGCGTCGTCCTAGAGGTACATGGAGACAGTAGGAATGAAGACAACCACTCAGCCGGATCAGTCCGAAGACAGGACTGGCTCAAAACAATCACCAGTTTTTCATGTCAGAGAAAAATATGAATCTACTTAGGTCTCTTGACCACAGATACAGTGAGGAGGAGTGTGTGTTTGGGTGTTTGATCATTTTATTTCATATCAATACGTGTATGTGGTAATAGTTTATCTATCAGATTCACCAGTTTGGTTCTCTTTCTCTAAAACGAAGAGAAATTCAATGTTTTATTACATTTACATGTTGATGCAACCTGGTTAAATTTAAACAGAAAGTTTTCACTGCTAGCAGCTGTATAACTGAAGCTCATTGTTTTATTTAACAGCTGCTTTATGGGCATTTATGTCATTTTGGTTTGAAGTATAAGGATCCAGTGTCAAACCCTCACCCTAGCACACCAGCAGATCCAGAGTTCAACTTCTTTCCAAGCAGAAGAGAAGAGAATGAAAGAAAAACAGAAAGTTATCCAACACAAACAGCTGTGGAGAGGAGCTCTGGTCCTAGCACAGGTTTTATTTCTGCCCTTCACCTCATCTTTCAGCGTCATTATTCTAAATCCTCACAATTCCTGCGTTTTTATCCTCCACACGAATCCATCCATCCATTTTCTGTACCCACCTAATGCACTTTGGCATGACCTAATATCAGGTTTTTGTACTGATGGAGGAAGATGGAAAGAGTCCGTACATAGAGAACCTAGAGAGAAACTACGCATCCACGAAGAAAAAAAAGCAAAAAAAGCAAAGTGTTTGTGTGTTAACATTACTGTTAGTGTGCTAATGCTAATGTTGGTGTTTTAACATTACTGTTAGCATGCTAATGCTACTGTTGATGTGTTAACGTTACTGTTAGCGTGCTAAAGCTAATGTTGGTGTTTTAACGTTACTGTTAGCGTGCTAATGTTACTGTTGTTGTGTTAACGTAATTGTTAGCGTGTTGTTACCGTTAAGGTGCTAATGTTACTATTTGTGTGTTATTGGTACTGTTAGCATGTTAACTTTACTTTTAGCATGGTACTGTTACTGTTACTAAGCTATTGTTTGCACTTAAATTTACTTTCCGCTTGTAAAGTTAGTGTTTGTGTGTAACGTTATTCTTTTTAACGTTACTGTCATTTGCTAAAGTGGACTTCTCCAGATGTTGGAATGAGACTGATGTGTTTGAATCCAAACCATTTATTTATGAAAAATGTCTAAAAGTGTTGGAAAAAAGATTATTTTCATATATTTTTTTGTTATCAGCACAGATATTTTTGTACTTTTTACTCCTATCTGGCTTTGTAATGAAGTATTACTAGGAAAGACTGGTGATACTGGATGTTGCCATGTTGGAGGTGAAACGAATTAGAACCCGACACCATGCATCTGCTACTTAGTTTGGAACATTAAGTTCTAGTTTTTTGGACCAACCTTGAGACTTTATATAACTGTCTTTGTTTGATTTGTAGATTTGTGTTATAGCAGCATTCAAAGTCAAAGAAATGTATCCAGGTTTTTTTATAATCTGCACATACACACACACACACATACACACACACACACACAAGCTGGACGTGACTTTAAAATCTGGAAATGGTTACAGTGTGTTTTCTTTCTTTTTCCACCTTAAACCCTACTGACTGAACAGTCTGCTTTTCCAGTACACACACACACACACTGAATGATGATTGATGCAACCAGTTTCTAGTGTGTTGATATTGTAAATATAAGCCTACTTTGATCCTGTGTGCGAGTCTTTATCAAAAAAGGCCGCTCTCACATCCCTTTCCAGGTTCTCCATGTTTTGTGCTTTTGACAGAATTCTTCTTTTCAGAGAGGGCTCAGAAATCTGCCAACGTTTCAAAAAACACATTTTCTTTTTTTCCTGGAATCTGACAGAAAGCTCCCCTCTTGACTTTTTTATCTCATCCTGCAGTGAAGCGGTGGTGGAAGGAACCCTTACCCATCCCTTTGCTCTGACTCTGTCTGAGGACACGTTGTACTGGACCGACTGGCAGACCCGCTCCATCCATGCCTGCAACAAACACAGCGGAGATAAAACTAGACAGATCCTCAGTGGGATCTACTCTCCAATGGACATCCAGGTTATGGAGCCTTATAGACAGCCTCACAGTAAGTAAAGAGTAAACTAATATCGTCTTTACTGACATAAGAAGTTCTTATTGTGGGACATGTAACAATACCACTGGTCTGAAGACATGTCATTTTTAACATGAGAAAAGATTTCTATACTAATTTAAATATAACACAGACTGACCCGATACGCCTGTTTATGGTTGCGTTTAAGCACAATAAGAAATCACATGTACAGCTACATTTAGAAAAACCTGTCACATGTTGCTAAAACTTTTTTTTACAGTCTTACGAGGTGTTTTTTTTTTTTTTTACACGTGGCGAAAATGGAAACACTTGTTTTGCATTTATGCGTCCGATGACATAAAGGGGGTATGACCAGTTTATTTCAGGTAAACGTATCGAGTTATGGATGGAGAGAGGATACGTGAATCTTTTTAGTTTTTTTTATTTTATTTGAAGCAGTAGGGATTACATTAATAAGGAGACGTGCAATCAATCCTCCTTGAAACAAAAAATAAAAAAGATAAAAAAGAACAGAGAAATCAGTTCTACCTGAAAGGGAGGGAACTTTTTACTACTACTTAAAGAAAAATATTTAACCTCCATCCGTGAGAGCAAACAACAGAGAATGCAGAGTTTTGCAGTAAATTAGAAAGTAAATGAGGCAGAAAAATTTCTCCCCAGCAAATGGAAACTCTGAAACAACTCTACCTGGATGCACCACAAATGCTGCAGTTCTTGTGAAATCTTACTCAGCAGATAGGATTTTATGAGAACTGTAGCTACTAGGCTAAAAGCCGCCCAATGGAAGTACAATATCTGTTATTTTCCAAAAAACAAACTGAAATGGAAACAGCTTCAGATTGTTTTTATGGCTTATGCTGATTCTAATTTGTTTTTGTCTTCAAGTTTGGCAGATGATTGATACTGTTTTTTTTTTTTTTTTTTGTTGATTCTACTTTACACATTGATAATAAATGTTGCAAATCTTCTATTTAAAAAACAAATGTGCAGAAATACAGAACTTTAAACAAAATGTGACAAAGAGAAACAAAGTAAAAGGTTTAATAAAGCAACTAATGTTGCAAACAGCAGCTCTTAACAGCAATGTGATGGAGAGCCATCTGATGTTTTCAGCGAGTTCCAGTATCATCTCTCTGCTAAACAAAGCAGCTTTTTTCTGAACCATAGCTGTAGCTTATGGTTTACAAAGGAACAAAATACATATTTTACCACATTATGTCAGCGTATAAGCATAGGTGTAATGGATTGATTAGAAAAGGTGCCCGAAGTGTCAGTAAATGCAACATGAAATGTATTTCTATATGTTGTTCTACATCAATATGGAACAATGTTGTATTCACAAATTTACCACATGACGACCACCTAAATTGCAATAATCAGCTTGTTATTCATAAAATCTTTTAAAAAGTAATAAAAAAAAGTGCCACTCTTTTCTTGCCTTTTTTGCCCGACCAGCCGCTGTGTATATAAGTATAAATCCTTTTAATACCTATAAACTCTATGGTTAGAAAATGTTCCTGCTCTAATTTGTATATCAGAACTTCTTTATAATTTCCCTTCATAACATTTATGGCTCTTTAAAGGTAAATCTGCCAATCCAACATCTGCAATGATGCGGAGAATCATTCATCCTTTGGTTAATCTTGACCCTTTTAGATATCTGGACTGTATCTGGTTGTATTGGATTTTACAGCTGTGTCACAAGGAAACCTCAGATAACTATAAAAATAATCTGAAATAAATTCATTCAAAAAGCTATCAATCTGAAATGGGCAACGTTTTGCGTCAACATCCAGCTAGCTTCCTCTGCACGAGCTAAACAATACACAAGCAGCAAGAAAGACAGTGCTGGGACAGCAAAGCTGTCATGATTCAAGGAGCAGAGGGGAGGTAGGGAGGAGGGGAGTAGCAATCTTTGCACAAAACTGAGTTTAAAAACACACATCCAGTGGAAAAAAAGTTGTTAATTCCAGGCTGGAAGTGTTTGTAATGTTTCAGCTCAGTTAAACAGCTAAAAGATGCTTTGAAAGCTTAAACTTAGCGATCAAGCAGGCTTCTTATGATCAGCATCTCCAACACAGAGCTGGCTGTGGACATCTGTCTGTGAATTCTGCTATGAAAAATTCATCTGTGAAAGCGCCTGCCTACTGGCCGATGCCAATACAAGTAAAAATGTGAATATTGCCTTAACATATCAGCCGGCGAATGTATTGGTTATTCTTTAGTTGTCATGTGGATCATCATGTTGTTAGGCCAATATGTCTGATGTATGTTTTTTGTGTTGTGGCAGTCGAGACACCGTGCAGCAACAATAATGGTGGCTGCAGTCATCTTTGCCTACTCTCTCCAGCGCAGCCTTTCTACAGCTGTGCCTGCTCGACAGGAGTCCAGCTTGAAGCAGATGGAAAGACGTGCAAACCAGGTATGGATCCTGTGTCACACCAAACTAACTAGCCACTGGTAATCTGGTGGAAACCATTCTTTCCAAAACTATTGCTTCTAAAACTACACGACAAGGGCTGATTTAAACTATGTTCATTATAAACCATTTATAATTCAGTTATAAAAACAAATCCATTGTATGATCCACATTATTCCAGTTTAAAATATACACCTATTCATAGAAACCATTACCCAGCTGAGAAAACCACCAAATCTTCTTTATTTAGTCCTCCATGAGCTGCACGAGGAGAATGGAGAGGAAAACTCTTTTATCAGGAGGCAAAACCTCCCATCAGAACCAGAACCAGGAAGGAAGTCCAACTGCTGGGACCGGTTTGGGATGGAGAGGAAAGAAGGGTCAACAAGTAGCATTACTCTAAGCCACTAATACCTGCTGATGAGAAAGAAGAAGACAAACACAAATAATGTCAACCAATGTCAGATATTTATGTATGGAGTGTAAAGACAGCAGAGAGGAGCCCAATGCATCATGGGATATCCGCCAGCAGCTTTGGACTCCAGGAACAGGACTAAACGGATTGATAAGGGTCTTGTGTGTGTTTATATTTCACTTGGGATGCTATGCAATGCACATCTTTGTCACATTTAAAATGACACCTTCCGCTGCACTAAATGCCACAGCTGAAACCCTCCTAACTGACCAGCCGCCATGTTGATTCCCACGGTGCCCAAACAAAAGAGCTTTCTTCTGCAGAAACACAGCACTAAGTTAAGATTGGTGTTTCTGTTAGCTTGTGTTATGTGAATATATTAAATTAGCATGAAGCATGCCAACCAATGGCAGAGCTCCTGTTAACAATAAAAACAACAATGCTCTATTGTGTCAGGCTGCCGTTTTGTGCGGTTGTGTGTCTTTGTGTCTGTGCTTCTAATTTGTTTTGCTTGGCTGGTTAAATTCAAGGGTTTGTTATTTTGCTGGCAGTGCGTGTGTGTGAGTGTCTAAAAATGAAGTGAAGCGAGCGTCAGAGTGGACTCAGTAAGGATGGAGCAGCTCTCAGAGTCAGATGCTGAGCAGAAAGGATGCCAGACTTTAACTGATGCTGAATCTCTGATGTTTGTCTGCAAGCTGTTCTCTTTATAGTGTTTTACATCATGTAAATGGTTTTATAATCCAGATAAAATGTCCTGGTAGTTTTGCCTAAGTTCTGCACATTTGAGTGCATTTATCTGAAACATGAGGAAAAGATGAGATGGAAGATAAGGGTGTTGAGGGAATAGATGGAGAAGCCTTGAGTTTCTTTACATGTGAGCTCGTCAGAGGTGTTGTAGACAAAGAAAAACAGTTAATTGTCTCCCATGAGGTGAGCTTGGCTCCTCTTGAATCGACCGGTCGAGGACCCTCAGGGTAGTGCAGCCCTTTGTTTCCAAACGGGTTGGAAAAAGGAGGAGACGAGAAAAGTGATAACAGAAGAATTTGGCTCAAGCTTCGAATCCTTTTTTTTTAAACCAGAGATAGATTGATGTTGGACTGTGGGTTCGGACTCAGTCCAGTTATTTTTTCCCCGTGTCTTGGACCTGCTGGATGAATTCTTCATGCTTCTGCTGAGACATGAGATTTTGTGAACAGTAAAACTCAGTTTTGCCAGTAGGAGGGAGAATGGAAAGTCTTTTAGATGAGCAGGAGAAAAGTTTAGATTTGCTTTTATTTCAACCTCAGCTGTCCGTCTTCACACCCCTGTATTTTTTCAGCACCTTCATAAATAGCAGTATTTTAATTTTAATTCTTGTAAAAAAAAAAAAAAAAAGCTTGTTAAAATCCTTCCCAGAGCAGAATGTTTGCATCTTCCATAGGTAACTCTGGTAACTTAGGACACAGTTATACAAGGATCCAGGGGACTTAAAAAGCAAGTGTTTTATTCTGTGTTTTCTAAAGAAAAACAACAAAAACACATAATTTCTTAAATTAAATGGACCAAAATCTTTAAGGAAAATTTACATTTATTGAAGCCACAATATGAGATAGATAACTGTCTGTGTGAAGACCTCAATCACATCTAAATATTCAACCAGAGGCTTCAAGGAGGAAGAGGATGGAAGTCTCAACAGAGTAAATGAGCTGAACACGTCTACTCTGTTTGCCTGCAGCTTAATACTGCCTCATCTTAGACCTTTGCCTCCCCCTCTAGCCTGTCTGTCTCCTGCTGTCAGGTGAAGAAACAACTGGAGAGATTGAGGCAGAACAAACAGTCATACCATCTAAAAGCAAATAAAATCCAATTAAATAGAATATAAGGAGGAATAAATGTTGAGCTAAGCTGGTTTTAAAAGGAAGTTCAGAGAAATGCCTCTGAAATTAGGATTAAAACCTGAATGTCTGAGCAAATCTGTCACACTTGGTTCGACACAACGCGTTACTAAAACGCATTAAATCACCTGGACAACGTCACACAGTTACAGCTAATGAGGGTGAGATTCCTGGAAACTACCACTGTCCAAAAGCAAGAAATCACTGCTTGTAAACAATGGAAGAATGGACAGAAAAAAACACTACTAAGAGGAGAGTTCACTAAATAATATGTCGGATATGACTTCCAAACATCTGGAAGAAGGTCCTCAGGTCTGACTAAGCTGAACTAAACCTGACACCTCTCAACGCTTACAGTGGTGGAGGTGGTGGCAAACTGAGGGTGTTTGCATAGTTGATTATGTAAGAAAACCAAAGGTTTTAGACTGGTACAGAGATTCTCCTTCAAGGAGGACAATGACCTTCATCATCCAGATGAAGAGCCGCTGACTAGCTTAAATGTGCTGGAAGGACTGAGTCAAACGCTGACTTCAATCCAACTGCTGAGGTCCACCCATCCAACTTTGAGGAGCAATTCCAGAGGCTGGATAAGCTGAGATGGTAGAAGGTGGAAACTGTTGTTTGCTGCCAATTAAAAAAACACGTTGTGTAAATGCCAAACTGATTAAACTGAGAATTGTTCAGCTTCCAGGGGCTATAGTAATAATTCTCCAGGAACTTTGATCAGATCCAGAAGAAGGTAATTATTTCCATTCAGCATGTTTTCATGCTCTAGAGTGGTAAATGAGAGCGCTTAGCAACCGGGAGCTTCTTCCTTATGAAAACATGATCAGTGGAGATATTGATGATTGATTTGGATCGGACAGCCAGGAAGCATCACTTCTTCATATCTCTTCTAACTTCTCATCAGTCTAAAGCCACAAACAGCTGTCCGTTCAATTGCAGTGATGAAGTCGGAGCAATGAGCGCTTTGTGCCGACAGCATGTCTGTCGGGTTTGGATGTTTTATCAGAACTTCAGACATCATACATTAAACATGGGGATGACTGTGTGAATATTATTATTAATATATAACATCATTATTATTAATATTCTATGAAATCACCAAATACTTTAATAGAAATCATCGTAAATTCACATTTAAGGTTTGGTAAAATGTGCTGTGGTACGTTCAGGGGCAGAGCAGGTGTTGTTGCTGGCACGAAGAACCGACCTGAGGAGAATCTCTCTTGATCTGCCGGACTTCACCGACGTAGTTCTGCAGGTTAACACACACACACATGCACTAAGCTGCTGCTCTTTTGTTGTGGTCAGTGAAGGTAACATCAGCATTTCTGCTCCTGCAGGTTGACAACATCCGCCACGCCGTTGCTATTGACTACGACCCAGTCGAAGGTTATGTCTACTGGACAGACGATGAAGTTCGAGCTATTCGCCGAGCCCACATCGATGGAAGCAATGCCATGATGCTGGTTACCACGGAGATTAACCACCCAGACGGTATCGCCGTTGACTGGGTGGCCAGGAACCTTTACTGGACCGACACAGGAACTGACCGAATCGAGGTACCGATTCCAGTCTACCCAGTGTTAACACGATCCGAGTCCTGTTGCTGATGTGTGTTTTAACAGGTCACCAGGCTCAACGGGACGTCTCGGAAAATTTTGATATCGGAGAACCTTGTTGAACCACGGGCCATTGTCCTGGATCCTGTTAATGGGTAAGTCCCGCAGGGTGTTTTCCTGGGAATGCTGGGCCACACTGTTTTTTTTTTTAGAAGATCATACTGATAGATAAATGCTCTACGATCACTCTTGTTTTCCTCTCTCAGGTACATGTACTGGACCGACTGGGGTGAAAATCCAAAGATCGAGCGAGCCAACCTGGACGGAACAGACCGGGTGGTCCTCCTCAACAGTTCCCTCGGCTGGCCCAATGGACTGGCGATCGACTACGCTGCAGGAAAACTGTACTGGGGAGACGCTAAAACTGACAAGATAGAGGTACAGACAACAGCACTTGTTTCTTTAAGCTTCTTTAAAGGGCCGCTGATTCGCGTTCTGCCAGGACATGGTTGAGGTCATAACCTCGGTCTGATGCAGCTTAAGATTTCCTTGTTGACTAAATCTGTGTTTATCAATCATCAAACCTGGAGTTTCGATTATTCAGATGAGCGTCTGACCTGTTGGAAACATCTCTGTCGCCACCAGTTCATGTGTTCAGTGTCCATTAGTGTTTTAGTTGTTGTTTCCCTCACTGGTGTTCACTTCCTTGTTTTATTGTAGATGTGTTTGCTGTTTGGATGTAGGCTGAAGAAATATCAATAATTATTCAGTTATTTTAGTTTTTATCTTGGTTTTCTGTGAAGATAAACTCATGAGAAGCTGAACTGATTAGTGACTGTAGTTCATTTGAAATATTGTGTTGATATCCAGTTGCTGGTGTGTGACGCGGTGCCATAAAATGAAACTGCTGTGATACGATGCTTTTTGTCCACTTGGGATGGGAAAAAGTTGAGAAACAAGGCACCTTATCCTGCAGGGCAATTCTACAGGAATGTGGATAATCACATGTCAGTGTGCTATTTAAACGAGTCTGAAGCACAAGTCCTCTGCTGATGACTCAAGACTTGATATGAGAGAACATGAAGGCAGCAAGTGTTATCACTACTTCAATAGTTTTCTCTGTAAGCAAGCTGTGAGGCATGCTGAGTGGTCTGAATGATAACATCGAAGGAGATCAGGGGTGGTTGCTGTGTTGGACATCAGGAGAATGGGGTTGCTGATGTAACTTCGGTCCAAATCATTGTGGTGGTTGCCGCTCTCTTCTAACAAATAAAGGCCTGGTTTGAAATACTTAAAGTTTAGTGACCCGTTGCAGTTCTTTTACTTATAAATTTACATGAGATACTTGTTTTTCCACATCTTTGTGTTAATGTCAATTATATCAAAGGATTCTTTAATTTAATTTCTTTTAAAGGCGTAACTTTTCTTTTCCAGCCTCTCCATAATCAGATATCAAGAAACATTTATTTTTGAGTATTTTTTTTGTCTTTTTTTCAAAACATATTTTTGTTCTGAAAAATCATGTTTCCCTTTTAATGTTAGCATACTTATCTTAAGTGTTTTAAAAAATATAATTATGATTCATTAAGAATCCATCACCGAAAAAATAACGAAAAATAAATAAAAGCATTTTGGTCAGTACACTTTACGTAGTAATGCCATGAAATGAGCTCAGTAGCTCAGAGACCAGATTTGAGCTGAACTGGAAGAGGAAGAGGAAGAAAACTCACTAGTTCTCTCAAGACCTTGTCTGCCTTATTCCAGACTAATCTGTTCCTACCTGCACTGTGCACATTTGTCATACAATTCAGCATGTAGCCTTTAACACATAGTGTAGCTTATTTTATACTGCATGTAAGGTAAACTACAATATACTACAAAGACAAGATTTTTAATGTAAAAATATATATATTTTTAAATAGTCGCTCAGTGGAAATCAATGATTTCCATAAACAAATGTGGACTTGTCAGAGCACTACACACTTTTTTCACTTTGAGTCACTCCATCTCAGATGTGTTCAGGTCCAGAAAAGCCACTGGTGTGTCTGGGTTTCACTTTGCAGGGTAGAATTTTAGAAGTATTGTTCTTGTACTTGTAGATGTAGCGATGAAATGTGTTGACAGGTTTTCTGAAGTGTTTTTGAGCCAAGTTGTGATAACTTTTACACAGTGATAGTGTCGAAGGTCACTGGGGTTGGAATTCAGTTGCCATTTGCATGCAGATGTGTCTGCAGAATCCAAGAATCTTTGATAGTATTGACCGCCAATGCTGCAATTTTTCTTGCAGTTGTATGTTGACAAACGTTAACCTGTTGGACTATTTTCTCATGCAGTTGCTCACAAAGTAGTGAACTTTACCACATAAAAACCTGCAAACTCATAAGCTTCCGGATTTTAAGATGATTGCACCCAGTTCGACTCGCAGTACATTATCATCTTTATTAAAATTCTTTATAAAATATTTTTTATCCGTTAAATGTCTTATGGGGATACGAGGTGCTTAGCGCCATGCAGAGTTTGCATGTTCTCCTCGTGTTGGCGTGGGTTCTCTCCGGGTACTCCAGCTTCCTCCCACCATCCAAAAACATGCATGTTAGGTTGGTTGTTCTAAATTGTCCTTAGGAGTGTGTGTGTGTGTGTGTGTGTGTGTGTGTGTGACTGGTTGTCTGTCTCTCTGTGTTGTTCTGTGATGGACTGGCGTGCTGTCCACGGTGTACCTTGCCTCTCGCTGGGGGACTGCTGGGATTCTCTCCAGCTACCTGCGACCCTGGTTTGGATGAAGCGGAAAAGAAAATAGATGGAAGTTTCCTGTCTAAACAGCACTGAGTTGGTGTTATCAATAACTGTTGTTTCAGCTGGTATGTTTGTTAAAAAGTTTTATAAAACCATAACCAGCTCAGCTGACGGGTGTTGGCATGATGCACAGTCCTGCAGTTGGGTTTGTGGTTATCTTCTTTTATGCAGCATTTGTAGATGCTATTTTTGGGGTTGCCATTTCGTCTCACTTGTGTTGACTTCACTTATTCTTGAATGCTGGAATGCATCACCATTCGTTCATGTTATCTTTTCCAGCACTACCTATAAAACGTTGAAATTTGTCCATATTAAAGTTAATTAAACGCAGCATTTCAATCATTAAAAAGTCATGAAGTCCTCAAACAGTTCCTGTTATCCCAGAAACATCCTAAATGTTATCTTTCAGCCGCCCTTGTTTTTGTTCTTATTTGTGTTTAATGATAAAATCTATCTTCATATGCTGAATGTGTGTAGACTTTGAAGATGCCTCTTAAAATATGTGAGATTTTTCCAGAGCTGCTTCTTTTTCCTGTCTCAAGACATTCCAGTATCTCCACCTCTGCTTGTTTTTAAAGCATGTTACTCCTCCTTAAATATTTTTCTTTTTTCATACCAGCGTTTTGGTTTTCACTGCGTTTCCTCGGTTCCATGTTTGTGTTTGCTCGTGTTAACATATTTTCACACGAGCGTAGACGGGAAGAGAGAAGAGAGCAACAAAAAGGTGAATGCCTGCGCTTTCTGGCTGAATGCTCACCAATTGAAAGGCGGTGCTGCTCTGTCTCTCCCCTCCTCCACCCTTCCTCGGGGTTAAAGGACCCACCTCAAAGGGCTTTTTTTTCATGTTTTAGCCTTGTTTTTATCCAGCTGAAAAGAAGCTGCTGCTGGGGGTGAAGACATTTACATCACACCCAAGTCTGTCTCAGTGAATTTTCATATCCATGAAACTCAACACACATCATGACACATTTAGACCACGTTTACACTTCAGTTGTGTAGTTTCTTCATTTTGTTCTGCAAAAATGAATAAAAATTTACTTAAATTTGGAAAAACAACTGAAAAATTGAGATTTAGGTCCAGAAAAAAATTCTTAACTGGAATTTTCTTATAGATGGAAAATAGTTGAGTTATTGGATATCAGATAGATCTGGGATTTTGAAACCATGTTGAACTGTTCCACATTATTTTTCTCACTCAATGTATTAATAAAAACTAAAGAAAACCGCTGCAGATTTAGCCAAAACTCGATTTTCTTTGTTTCTGATAGAACTAAAATCCAACTGATCGAACAAACACTCAGGACTTTCCACAAACCTTTTATTCTTTGTGTTGTGTGAATATGTATTGACAGCTGAAAACTCTGCAGCGTTCAACAGTTTCCTTTGAAGGAGAAACGAGAGAATAATAAAAGGAGGAATGCTATAACCTCATCTGCTTCTCTCATTCCTTCTCACTGCTGCTCAGGGTGTCTTTTAAAGAAATCTGACTCCTCCTCTTCCTCCTCCTCCTGTGGAAAAAAAGCCATCTGAAGTTGTCACACAGACTTGTTTCTCTTAAAGAGAAAGTGTGTGTGAGTGCTGAGACTGATGTGTCGACCTTTTGTTAGCTGTCACACATTAAACGCCTGCTTTGTTGTGATTATGCAGATTGGCTATCCATATCGATTCAGTCACACTTTGCAGCCATATGGTAAACGCTTTGTGCTTGTAACAGATGGGATTTCCCCTGCTTTAGGCCATCTTCCTTTTTCCAGAGAGAAATGTCTTCACTTGTTGTGTTTCTTTTGCTAGAAAGAACTATTAAAAAACTAAATGGATCTGCTCTAAACGTGCAGACTTCTGTTTACTGTTCAAGATTAAAGAAATACATTTTTAAAAAAGCCTAAAATATATATATGTAGAAAAACTTTTATCATGTCACTGACATGTAAAATTTTAGAAGAAGCTTATTTAGATAAATTATTTTAACATTTATTTATATAGAAAAAGTATACATGCATACATTTCTTACCTATTTGATTTTTTATCTTATATTGATTATTCTATTAGTTTATTCCTTTTTATAACTTATTATTGTTGTTTTGTTCTTTATTCTATTTCTTGTCTTCAGGATCCTGAGCTACTGCGACA
Source organism: Pseudomugil tenellus (assembly GCA_037177515.1). Taxonomy (NCBI): domain Eukaryota; kingdom Metazoa; phylum Chordata; class Actinopteri; order Atheriniformes; family Pseudomugilidae; genus Pseudomugil; species Pseudomugil tenellus. The sequence goes on from JBAMHX010000011.1 coordinate 1,138,256, forward strand.
ACTAAATTTCCCTTGTAGATGAATAAGTTTGTCTATGTCTATTAATTTCTATTTAGAGTTTATTTCATTTTTAACATTTTACTATTTTAAATGAGCTTTTTTGTTGTTTTTGTTTATTTTATTGATAAACTTTCCATTTTATTTGTCACATATTTAATTAGTTTAATAACTTTTTTATTAGTAATACAATTAATAATTAATAATTATTGGTTTTTGTCTTAATAAAATTCATTGAATTATATCAATACTCCAGCCTGATATATTATCTGAGCTTTTAACTTGCTCATTATCTTGTATCTGACAAGTTTGCTGCTGTTACGCTGGAAGGTTGGTCTAGTTACTCAATACAAATGAAACCAAGAGGAGCTTAATTAAACCAGCACAGTCTTATTTAAATTGGCCCTGGAACACTTTGAACAGGAAAAGTTGGGCCCAAAAGTAAAAAAGTTAAGAGTCGCTGGCGTAGAGCCCAATGGCATGGCAGGAAACATGCCAGACAGGAGAATTTTAGAAAAGCTAATTAAGCTAATGAGCATGTTTTTGGACTGCGATAGGTCCTGAAGAAGTCAGAGTACCTGGAAAGAGCCCACACAGGACGAACATGTGAAACTCTGAAAGGCTCCACATGAAACCTGTTTACGCTGAATCTTATTTTCTCTGTAATCTTTCCAACCGTGTTGTCTGACTTTCAATCACGATTGCAGTGCGTTTTCCATGTCAAGTTCTTTTCTGGTGATAAGTCCGTTCTTGCTCCTGATCCAGTTTGTAAAGCTGCAGGAGTATGTTGCCTGTTAAAGGACAGGCTTCACAATGAAAACAAAGCTGAAAAGGGATTCAACAGCTCATTGAAACATTTCCAAATCAAAACATCCTGAAAGGAGACGGTCTCGCAGAGCCTCGCAGGACCTGTAATACTCGGTGTTGGTGGAGGCTGGGTGTTTCTGACAGGCTAATGTTAGTACTTGAAAGTGAATTTTTCAACACATATCGTCAACCTGAGAGTTCAGCAGTCTGACTTTTTCCTGGCTTGGACTTCATTGTTCCTTCAACTCTGCTTTGACAAGTTTCCATAAATCCTGCATGCATGCAGCTGTCAGGTTGGAGGAATTAAGGAAACACCTGTTGTTGCTCAGAGTTTCCACAGTATTCTGCCAGCTGTTTGTCAATTCGTTCGCTCTATTCTTCCTCCCTCCTACCCAGACAGAACTTGTATATCCTGGTTCTTTTAGACAACTCAGCCTCTGGCCCACATCTGTCTGTGTGTTGTAGTTTATCTTTCTGTATGTATCATATTAAAATGGTAATGTTGTGGGTTGATGTCAGCACTGTTGTGGTGAGCAGGAAGAAATGTGCAACAGGATCTTTTCTCTTTTTTAAAAAAGTTCTGCTTGGTCTCATGTAGATAAAATGAGTAATATCAAATATCTGTAAAAGCTGCTTAAAATGTTTTAAATGGAATGAAATGTTACATATAAACTGTGTAGAAATGTGGCTGTATGCTAACATTTAGTACTCATCAGTGTGGTAAATTTCTTTGTTTACATTGCCTCAGAAACGTCACCCATTGATTTCTAAAGAACTGAACTAAAGCTCATTGAATTCTATGTTGCTTCCCCCCCCAGTTGCCATCCCCTGAGAGGGGGAATGTGTGCGGGTGGATAATGGACATTTAGCTGCTGCTAGCAAAGAGATGCTAACTATTGAGTGATATGCTCCTTCTGCGGTAAAGTTGATCTTTAACATGAGAGTTTGTGGGGATTGATTCCCTTTTAGGGCTGCACGGTGGCGAGGTGGTTAGCACTGCAGCCTCACAACAAGCAGATTGCCGGTTCAATCCCCGGCTCGGGCAGTGGCCTATCTGTGTGGAGTTTGCATGTTCTCCCCGTGTTAGCGTGGGTT
>JBAMHX010000011.1:1142597-1157207 GCA_037177515.1 Pseudomugil tenellus
CGATCTTATGTATATATATGTATCTATATACTCATTCAGTTTTTATAAAAGAAATAGTTTCTATTTCTTTAGTCCAGTCTTTCTTTTTAGGATGTTTTAACTCCATACACACACATTGCTTTCTGCTTTTTCTGTGTTTACCTGCTGTTATTCACTACAGTGTCATTATCATATGGAGATTTTCCTCTGAGCTGTTTGCCTTAAAAACATGACATTTTGAAAGGTTTTTCTGAACTTGTTTGGAAACTGCTGCTTATGTGGCTAACGTTAACGTTAGCATCTGTTATAATGAGCTGAAATACCAACAAATTATCTTTTTATAATTATTGTTTTTTTTTTTTTAACTGAAACGATCCCTGGAATAAGAAAGTGAATCAATTTGAAGAGAAAGTTATGTGGATGTCATGCAGGAACAGGATGCAGTGAGATCCTGGGATACTGGGAATGATGCATTAGGATTTTTCCAAACACCTGGTCTCAGGAACAACCACTGGACCTACTAACACCAACTATGTGTGACTGAACCAGTTTACATGAGCATCAAAATGAAATAACTGGGAGTAATCAAATTACTGTAACAATCAGATCTGATGTGTGTATAAAGTGCAATTATTGAAAATCTTTGTATTTTCCAGTCTATTATCAGATTTCTTTCTGATGTAGTGACATAACTTTGTCATTTTCAAAACGTTGCTTATGACTTTTTAAAGGCATCCATGTTTTTTCTATTTAGTTTAAAAACAACAAAGCAAATGAATCCGATATAAAATTCAACATGCATGAAGAGTTCGGAGAGTTGGGGAGATGTTAATCAGATTTCTCACAAAGTGAGCCTGCTCACATGACCACCAAAACCTGATAATGGGAAGTAATTCAGAGTATTGTAATAATGTGATCTGATATGTCTACATGTATTTCTGAAATGTGAAATCTAAAAAAATCCCTTGTCTATATTTATCATTATCAGATTTCTGTCAGTGACATCATATTTTTAAAACGTCCCGTCTCCCGTGTTGAACATGGCGGCGCCCGTGCTCTTAGATTTAAATATCTAATGTGGGAGCTAATAAGCTGCTAAGCAGACTCTTTATGCACGTTTTACTTAATTTATACTCTGACGTCCAGTTGCTGTATATCACTGTGTTCTATTATTATCTTCAGCTTGCATCATCAGATTATTGTGTCTACATGACCACTTGAACAGTCTGATAACTCCAGAAATGGTTGGATTTTTGTACATTCTGGTCTATGAAGGGGAAAATCTGAGGTGTTAAGGCATTTTACAGTCTGCGGGGTTTCATCTTTTTAACACAGGTAGGCATTAATATCTCACCGTGCCATGAGACATAGCAGACATCATCTGTTGAGTGGTTGCTAGGCTGTAAACAAAACATCCTCACTCATTCACGGTGACCTCTGGACGTTTTAACAACATCTCCTTCAGTGCTTCTCTTCTAGTATTTCAAACATTTGTCAGCTGTTCCACCAGAGAAAATGAGATGTTGGATTTATTTTTTTATAAAAGTAAGAAATGCATCCCGCTTCTCTGGCCTGCCTGCTTTAGAAAGATCCGACCATAATCTGGTTCTTCCCTCCTCCGCCTACAAACCCATCATTCAGCATCAGTATCAAGCTCTGTGGATTAATCTGTGTGTGCACATGATGTCTCAGAAACAATTCCTCCTATCTGTGACATCTTTGGCATCTCACACTGAAGAATTTCAGACAGCCAGCCTGACGCGCACTCAAGCGGGCTGCAGATGATTGTAGTGTGCGTGAAATAAAAGACTCTGTCTATTCCAGTTGATGCCAGTCCAGTAATAGTCTCAGCAGTGCGGGGGAGGGCTGGACACAGCTTCCAATTACAGTCTTGTTAATAATAGCTCTCAGTTACTGCATATAGAAACACACACACACATCAACGCCAAACACAGATGACTCTTATCCAGTGAAAGGCAGTCATATGTTTTTCTCTCTAATTTATGTGAGCTTAACTTTTCTTTTCATATCTGATACAAAACTTCAGTTTTATCATCGAGAACTAATTACAAACAGAAAACATCTCAATACTCTATTAAAGATACATTTCAATTAAATCCATCTAAATCAAATGAATTATTAACCAAACCATTCCCATTCATACCAATTGTATTTATGAAAGTTAATAAAAAAATTAGCTAGCAAAGAAAACCAAAGGATTAAATAAATAAAATCTTTATTTTCAATCCTCCATCCTGAGCTGAACGAGGAGACCGTGGAGAGAAAAAACCTCCAGCAGAACTAACAGCAAAACAAAGTTCAACATTTCTACGTGGAGAGTGAAGATAGCAGAGAGGATCCCAGTGCATCATGGGACATCCCCCAGTAGCACAACTGAAGGATGGATCAGGGTCATCAAACCAGACCTGACTACGTTGTGTAGGTTTGTCAAAGATTTGGAAGTTTTCTGAAGCCAAACTGGGAGCTGGTTCCACAGAAAGGGGTCTGATAATTGAAGGTTCTGTCTCCCAGTCTACTTTTAGAACCTCTAGGAACCACAAGTAAACCTGCAGTCTGAGGGTGAAGCGCTGTTGGGAAAGTCTGGAGCGAGCTTGCTTTTATATGTGAGGAGGAGAATTTTATTCTTTTTTCTGTCTTTAAGATGAAGCCAATGAAGACAAGATGAATCTAAAAAATATCTCTGTTCCTGATTTTCATCAGAACACTAGAGATATGGCATAAAAATATGAAATTACAAAGGCTACGAACATAAAAAATAAATAGTAGTTAAAAGCCAAGTTATTTTTTTATAGTCAGTTATTTATAGTCAGTTATTTATTCATAACAAAGAGCCCTCCAAAGTGCTTTACACAACAATAGCAAAGATGAACAAGGCTCATTGAGTTATCACGCTCACACAAAGGATATCCTTCAGCGGCGGTCGAGGCAAAACCAAATCTAAATCTAAATCTAAATCATATCTAAATATGCAGTTTTGGACAAACGTTAATACAACTCAGTTCAACTCAACATTATTTATAAAGTACTTTATCAAGCACATAGGAGAAACCTAAAGTACTTAAGTACATGAAAACAAAAAAAAACAATAAAAGATTCAAACAAAACTATATATAATATATATATATATAATTATTATATATAATATATATATATAATACATATATATTATAATATTTTCTCTTTTGTCAGAAATAACTTGTGAAATATTTTGGGTAGTTTCTGGCTCATACTTCACTCAGCTATAATATGTACAAGTGCACAATTATTATCAGTTCAGTGGTCCAGAGATTCCTCAGAAAGTGGAGGACTCACTTACCATGCAAAGATTAAACGTTTTGTTCATCATGGTTAGATGATTTCAGGTCTGGTACGATGGAGTACATGACTTGTGCTCACATTCACTGGCCTCTTGATAGTTTCGTAACGCTCTACAACAGGGATCCTCACCCCTGGTCCCTAAGGACCAATATCCTGCAGGTTTTCATGGTGACCTGACTCAGACGCTGACAAGCTTTGCACTTCTGTTAAAAACACACTAATTTGAGTCAGATGTGTTGGACAAAATGCAGGATACCGGTTGTAGATGACTGTTATTCCTGTCGAGGACGAGGACACTGGTTTCTTTAGATTGAGAAGAATATAAGTTTAATAATGAAGAATAAAAGAAGTTGAACATAAATTAAAACATGAAGGAGACATACATACATTAAGACATACAGACATGGTACAAGGTTTTGACCCAGGGAGAATCCCTCCAGAGATCTGTGATCACACAGAAGTCTGAAACTATTCTGCCCTCGTCAACTAGAGGCATCTTTGTTTATAGACTTGGTTATGTGTGTCAGTCTGGGGCCTGTTCTTATGAAATGACAAGTAATTAAGGTCTCCTCTAAACATTTCACCAGTCTTGCAGATGGTTTACTAAGATCAGAATTACATCAGTTTAAGAGCTTTATGGTCAGACCTTTCAACTAGACATTAATTAAGAGTAAGGTAATTAAACTAATATATGAAATTCCCCAACACGGTCGTCAAGGACCAGGGTTGAGGATCCCTGCTCTAGAAGATTTGGTTCGTGGCTCCATTGTTCTGTATCTGAGGTGCTACAGCCTCAGCTCTGAGATCTTGAGACCAGCCGCTCGTGAATGTTTCATATTCCAGACTGGAAAACAGGCAGACAGCCTTTTCAGAGAGCAGTCTTCACATCAGAGCTGCTCAGACTCGAAGGCTTAAATCTCAGTCTTAGACCAATGTTTTTCTGATCGCACGCTTAACATTTATTCAAACATGTTTCTATTCAGTTTTAATTAAGATTGATCTGTTTTAGTATGCTTTGGTTAACTGATCTTACACTCTGCCAATGAGGTTATGTTTTTCTTGTGGGAGCATCAGAGTAAGAAGCGAGGCAGATGAAGAGATGCAGCCATTGTGCCTTGTTCCTACTGTTGCAGGATGTTGGATCTATGTTGCTGCAGGTCAGGTTTAGGTTCAGCATATATGTCACAAGAATCAGGTCAGCTGACCACCAGAATATACTGAACAAGCAGGTTATTCCCTCTGTGGATTTTCTTTTTATTCCATAAAGGCACGGGCGTTTTTTAGCATTGATTCAGGAAACATAGGACATAATTTTCACATGGATTGGCCACCACAGAGAGTGTATTGGGACGTGTGGGAGAAGGCAGTGGTCCGACTCGCCCGTCTTCAATACAAGATCTTGATGGAAAATTAATGCACCTCTGACAATGCAGAAGCTAATCGAAGCAGCGGCGCAGCGAATGAGCCGTAATTAAAGCTAAAGGCGATCCAGTGAAATGGAATATTGGTCTGTGATGGTTTTTAGCTTTGCAGAGTATTTTATATTTCTAAATGGCATATTTTTAAAATTATAATATGATTTGAAAACAGAGTTCATATTATTCACGTCAAGCTACTTATTATTATTCCATGTTTTTTTTTTTTTTTTTTTGCATGTCTTAGGTGATCAATGTGGATGGCACCGGCAGACACATTCTGCTGGAGGACAAGTTACCTCACATCTTTGGCTTCACTCTGCTGGGTGATTACATCTACTGGACAGACTGGCAGCGGCGCAGCATCGAGAGGGTTCACAAAGCTACGGCTGTACGAGAGATTATCATCGATCAGCTGCCTGATTTAATGGGTTTGAAGGCGACTAAAGTTACAGAAACATATGGTAAGAGTTCCTGAGGTTTCTCATTATTTCTAAAGATAAGAAGAAAAGATGAGCTAAGGTGCAACTTGGTCTGTGTCAGGTACAAACGGCTGTGCAGGAGATAACGGCGGATGCAGCCATCTGTGCTTCTGGCGGCAGCAGGCTGTCAGCTGTGCTTGTCCCATGGGGATGGAGCTCCTGTCAGATCTCCAGACCTGTGTGGTTCCTGAAGCCTTCCTGCTCTTCACAAACAGGTACACCTGTCTGTCAGCAGCCTTACAAACAGCTTATATCAACTAACTGAGAGTCTCTTTCTCCATTTCTGTCCCGCTAGTTTATTATTTACATTGTAATAATTTCCTAATTAGCCTAACCAAAAAAAAATAAGAGATGTCTTTTTGGACATAAACCAGAGTATGTCTATGCCTTTTAGACTTAACAAAAGAAAGTGTGACAGATAAAACATCTCATTATTTACATGGCTACCTGTGCAGCATACATGTGTTCTTGTTGCCCAAAAGTCCTGAGTCCAGTTTTCCAGTTGAGTTTTTGAGGCACATTGGACAAAATTGACTTCTAGTATAATCAAATATTCTCTTTCTAATAAAGATATGTTACCAATTCATGCAGCAATTTGCAAAGAAAGAGCTTTTTATTTGCTGAAATAATCCTATTCAGTCCAGTTAAGAACAGCTGTAGTACCAGCTTGAGTGTTATATTCACTTTATTTTTAGGTTTTTTTTATCCATTTAACTATGAACCCAACGATGGCTCTTGGGCCTGTTTGCATCACCTGGTGTATCTATGTATACCTGATGTTACCATAGTTACAGTCAGAATATTGCACACTATTCTCAATTCAGGTAAGAAAAAGCTTTATTCTATCAATAACTGTTTGAATTATTATCATTATTAGCAATAGTCAGTCTGAGAATATAGACCCAGTGTGATGTTTACCACTGTGTCGCATCCCCTCTACTTTCAACATCTGGGAGGTGAGGAGACCAGTAGGTGGAGTTTTAGGATATTGTACTATTCTGGTTTGATGCAGGGTTCCAGTTGCTCTACACTCCTGGACCTTCATTGTTGGATTTCTGCTTTCATGATGCTCTAGATGTTTTATACTGGTGAGAGGTCTGGACTTCAGACAGACCAGTTCAGCAGCTGGACTCTTCTCTTATAAAGCTGTGATTGGTTTCCACTTTGTTTCAGACCATCTGGAATAAGCTTTGGCCCAGAGAACATAGCTGTGTTTTACATGTGGCTGCTACTTGGCATGATGGAGCTTTGTTTACAGGGTGAATCGTGTTCACAGACAGGGATTTCTGGGTTTGTTTCTGAGCCCACGCAGTGATTTGCAGTAGAGACTCATGTTTGTTTTTAATCCAGTGCTACCTGAGGATCACCAGCATACAGTACTGGTTTTCTAAACGACATCTCCCGATACTCTGAATCTACAAATGATAATATGTCTTGTATATGAGGGGCTCTTGGTCTTTGTGCGTTTGGGACCCAACTTTTCCAGTACTAAGTGGTCTGGATCCCATTTAAATATTAGCACTGTATTGGTTAAATTGATCTCCTTCATTTAATAAGTTTGTTTTATGCACATACTGACTGATCTAAGCCCAGATTTACGGTTTTGTTATGGAAATATGTGTCTCTTTTTTCTGTAAAGTTAGTGTGGTCCTTTTTCTCTTCAGGGACAGCATAAGGAGCATCTCTCTGGGTACCAACAGCAACGACGTGGCCATCCCTCTGACAGGAGTCAAAGAGGCCTCTGCTCTCGACTTCGACGTCTCTGAGAGGAGAATTTATTGGACTGACATTCAGGCCAAGGTGAGCTGGGTTCTGAATCTGAAACTCAGGTTCTGTAAGATATTTAGCATAATATATTTATAAAGTTTATGAAATTATTCAATCTTTCTCAACACTCATGGGACCCCAAGAGGACCCACTTGTGCTCTTGCAGCCACTTTTTAATTTTCAATTGTTAATATTTTGTCTTTGATAATGCCAATAGCAAAATACTTTTCAAATCTGTTATTTCACTTTTCATCACATTTATCACTTCTATTTAAAATATTCATGCTGGTGTAATAGTTCTGATTAGGACTGAAACTGAGGAGAAAATGTGAGTCTTAAAGTATATTTACTCAAGGGACTAGTTGGCTCACAAGGTCCTAAGTGTGAGTTTTTAATTTAGAACCTGTTATGTGCTAATGTAACAATGCAACAATATTAGTATAATTTAATAAAATTAACAAAACTTTCAACTTATCTTACATGTATTTGTGTCTTTCTGGTTAAAACAGGAGGTGATTATGAAATTGGAATGAAAATATGTAAAACTAATTTAAAAATAAAGAGGAATTTCCCATTAGGACTGGAGCTGATGGACAGATTCAACCATTAAAAGTGGAAAGAAATATAAAATGATTTTATCCTGTAGGGTTAAACTGATGCATTCTTGTCCCCGTCCTGCCTGTCAGACCATCAGCAGGGCGTACATGAACGGCAGCTCAGTGGAGTATGTGATCGAGTTTGGACTGGACTACCCGGAAGACATGGCAGTGGACTGGATGGGCCGTAACATCTACTGGGCAGATACTGGGACAAACCGCATCGAGGTGGCCCGGTTGGATGGACAGTACCGGCAGGTTCTGGTCTATAAGGACCTGGATAAACCACGCTCTCTGGACAACCCACGGTCACTCGCATTGGACCCGGCCAACGGGTACCTCCCGGCATTCATTCATTTTCTCCATGATTTACCGTAAACTTCCACAGATGGATCAGATCCTCCTCAGCGTCAGTCTAATGCAGTGCTTTGTTTCGACAGCTACATGTACTGGACAGAGTGGGGGGGTCGACCTCGAATCGCCAGGGCTTACATGGACGGCAGCACCATCACTACTTTGGTGGGAAAAGTGGGCCGAGCCAATGGACTGACCATCGACTATGTAGACCATCGACTGTACTGGACCGACCTGGACACGTATATGATTGAAAGCACCAACATGCAAGGTATGTCCTCACGCAGCAGCTACGCTAGCCATGTCTTCATAGACAAATACGTCTGCTGATTAAAATTTAGATTAAAATCAATTTGATCTGATTCCAGCTGACATTTTCTGATTAACTGGATCACCAGGATAAAGTGATACCTTCTCTGAAGGTGTACAAAATGTTCAGTTTACTCCTGTTTTTTCTTTTTCTATCTTTATCCTTGGCTGCCGGGTTAGGGTTAGGCTTCCTAACCCAAAAGAAGCCAACAAGGCACATATTTGTGATACATATAATAAAATAAAATTCTAGAAACTGTGGAATAGTCGTGTCCAAAAGGCTCCTGTTGACAGAGTAATTTTGTTTGACGTCATATGGCAGCAATATCATCATTCTGCTGTCATGGTGCTTGACAGGACAGCTTATAAAAAATTTATCTTGCAGAGTTTGCAGTTAAAAATGTTGTATCCGCCCCAGTCCAGCTTGGTTTTGCTGCTGACATCACCTAACCTCCACATTGCTGAATTAACTTTTAACACAGAAACCATTAGAATGAAAGTAAACACGGTTATTTTATCATGTTGATCTGATTTTGGATTAGATTAAAAAAAATCTTTCTCATTTCGTCCGATTTGATCTGCTAAGGCAGGGATGGGGAACCTTGACATCAACCTGAAAGCCCTCCATGCCTTCCTGTTCCAACACACCAGATTAAAATGAAAGAATCACTGTTCAGATTTTGATAAGTTGTTGGATCCATTTGATTTGAGTCAGGTGTGCTGGACCAGGAATGCGTGGAAAACCTGCAGGATTCTGGCCCACAAGGACCAGGGTTCCCCACCTTTAAGTTAAGGTTTTTACATGACAGTTTGATTTTGATTGGATGCTTGATCTGATCAAAGTACTCCATGTAGACACAGCTACAGTCTCACATGACTGTGATGTTAATAACCCCCCCTCCCCCCTCTCCCTCCACACCACCATCACCAGGTTTAATGAAGTGTTATCTCATGTTGTGTCTCTTCAGGCCTGCAGAGAGAGATCATTGTGGACGACCTCCCTCATCCCTTTGGTCTAACTCAGTACAGGGATTTTATCTACTGGACTGATTTTAACTTGCGCAGCATTGAGCGGGCAGACAAACGTAGTGGACTGAACCGAACCGTGGTGCTGCAGGTAGGAACCAGTTTGTCAGCAGGGCAGCTGACAAACTGTTTGTCAGCTGCCCTGTAATGTTTCATTTCATAATGTTTCATTTCGGTTGCTATTCTGACAAAAAGTGGAGATGATCTCTGAAAACTGTAATCTTCAGGGTCAGCTGGAGCTGATGCTGGACATCCTGGTGTTCCACTCCTCCCGTCAGGACGGCACCAATGACTGTTCCTATAACAACGGTAACTGTGCCCACCTGTGCCTTGCCACACCTGCTGGTGCCCAGTGTAGCTGTGCCTCCCACTATACCCTGGACCCCGATGGAAGAAACTGTAGCTGTAAGTACAGAAGATGGCTATGAAGGAAGAGCCATCTGTTATCCTCAACATGTTCCCAGTGGTCTAAAATCCTAATCCCATTCCAGAAATTCTAGGAAATATTCCAAAAGTTCAATTGTAATCGATAGCTGAAACTTTAGGTAAACTGAAGCTGTCATGTAAAATATTGTTTCGATGTTGACCAGGATTAAAAGATTTTGGCTTCCACACTAAGTTTTATATTAATAAAAAGCAATAAATAATAAAAAAAAAACAGGAGGACCAAAAACAGCAAAAAATTCCTCGGCAGCTTAAGGTTTAAAGCATTTTTCTTCCTGTTAGTCACTCCTTCAAACACTGAATTGCTGATGCTTCCTCGAACATGTACTCAGTCTGTATCAGGTTTCAGCAGGTCTGATGGGATGTTTGGTAAAGTTCATCTTTCTTACACCTCCACCCATATGTCTGCAGCACCTTCCAGTTTCCTGCTGTTCAGTCAGAAAACCAGCATCAGCCGGATGATTTTGAGAGAGCAGAGTCCAGACATCATCCTGCCCATTCACGTCACCAGGAACGTCCGAGCCGTCAGCTACGACCCGCTGGACCGGATGATATACTGGCTAGACGGACGACAGAACATCCGACGGGCCAGAGACGATGGATCTATGGTAACCGTTCGGACACACACTGCACTGTACTACTCACACACAGAGCCGTCACTTACATGTTGCGGTTTCCTCCAGTCCTCCATGATATCGAGCAGCTCCGCTCAACCTGTGGACAATCAGCTTCACGACCTGAGCCTGGACCCCTACAGTCGGCACATTTACTGGACCTGTGAGATAACCAACACCATCAACGTTCAGAGGATGGACGGCCACAACGTAGGTGTGGTCGTCAAGGATGACACCGACAAACCAAGGGCCATTGTGGTCAACGCTGAGAAAGGGTAAAGCCATCTGTAGATCTGCTCATTCAGGAGGATTCATGCAGAGAATTTCCAGCATCCAGCTTGTTGTGTTGATGTGTGCGTGTCCCTGCAGGTACATGTACTTCACCACCATCCAGGAACGCTCAGCGAAGATAGAAGGAGCCAGTCTGGACGGAACAGAGAGGGAATCGCTGTTTACCACGGGGCTCATCAGACCAGTCGCTCTGGCTCTGGACAACAAGCTGGGAAAGCTTTTCTGGGTCGACGCTGACCTCAAACGCATTGAGAGCAGTGACCTGACCGGTGAGTTCACACAAACTAAAGGAATAAGCTTGTCTTTTCAAAAACTGGGTTCGGGTTGAGTCAAAAATTCCAAAATAAAAGCAAAAATTAAAAGAATGTATAAACCAGTCAGCCTGTAAAAGATTTCAGCTACATATAGCACTGCTCTAAGGTGTAACTTAAACAAATTAAAGTCCACCGAGGAAACTGACCCGACACACAAGGACAGCTTTTATTGTTTGAACAAACCAAACAAGCTGCTGGCTGATGATGAGTGTGGAGCTTTGTAATTGTAATGTTAATTCTTCTGATCAAAATTGTTCAAAGTTGTGGCACATTAAACTGTTCAGCGTTTTGTCCACTTCCTGTGACATATTCTTCCACATTGCATTGGATTTAATCCATCCCAGGAGCCAATCGGATTGTCCTTCAGGATTCCAACATTCTCCAGCCCCTTGGACTGACCATTTTGGGAGATTATCTGTACTGGATTGACCGACAGCAACAGATGATTGAAAGGGTGGGCAAACTGACTGGAGACGGACGCACACGGATCCAGGGACGGATTTCCTACCTGACGTCCATCCATGCTGTGGAAGAGATGAACATGCAGGAATTTGGTACAGATTAAAAACTTCACTCATCACCTAGTCTGAAACACATCGAACACCTGCAGTAACCTGTCTTTCCTCTCTCAGCATCCCACCCTTGTTCCCGTGACAATGGCGGCTGTTCCCACATCTGCATTGCTAAAGGTGATGGGACGCCTCGCTGCTCCTGTCCGATGCACCTGGTGCTGCTTCAGGACCTGCTGCACTGTGAAGGTACAGACTAGATTCTGCTCTTTGGGGGTTTCTCTCACTCTCCTTCCCCCCTTCTCCTTGCTCATCATCATTTTCTTTCAGAACCTCCTACCTGCTCCACGGAACAGTTCACCTGCTCCACCGGAGAAATCGACTGCATACCTCTGGCCTGGCGATGTGACCACCTCCCTGAATGTGAGGATGGCAGTGATGAGGAAAACTGTCCCGTCTGCTCCTCCTTCCAATTCCAGTGTGATGATGGGAGCTGCATTGATGCTCAGAGACGCTGTGATGGAGAACCTAACTGTGATGATAAGTCAGATGAGCAGGACTGTCAAAGTAAGTGAAATATGACTCTATGCTGTGTTCGAGGCATGACAGAAACTTTAAAATTAACTGCTCAGGATCTGTCCAGAGCCCTGACTTACAAACCAACTTTCCCAATGTCTATCATAGGAATGACATTTCTCATGTCAGCAAGTGCAAAATAAATCTCCATTTAGCAACCATGTACAGTCCAGTGGTAGCACACGACTGGGAAATCAGCTGATCATAAATCCCGTGTTGTCCCTCACCTGCTCATAATGTTCATGATAATTTTAGTTCAGAAACATTAACCCGGTAAATGGTAACAAATCCCTCCAGAATTCACATGGAAATCACATGTATTTCCTCTTTGAGTGATGAAGAGGAAGACAGAAGTACTTTCTGCTATGTTTGAAAGCCAAAACGTCATTCATCTTTGAGCTTTTACAAACCCCTGAGTTCTGCAAAGAACTAAAAATCAAACAACCTGTAGCCTGGTTTTATTTATCCGTCATGTCCGTCCTGAAGGGGCCGCTGAGCTCTGTAAATACTGAAGATCATTCAGAACATGGAAATGATCAACTAATTGGTTTTATGCACAGCTCCACTACTTCCTGAGCTTAAGTCTGCAATTCAGGGTCTGCATACTTTGAAGTGCGAATTCGAAATGCTCATATGTCATACTGGCGTGCCAAGTACAGACCCAATTCGAAGGGTGCTTCAGATCCACACTTCAAATGTGCACTTGGGGGCTGAATTAGCTTAAAATGAAGTGTTCATGCTCCAATCACCCAGAAGTCATTGCGCACCAGATAGAAAAGAATTAGCAGCAGTCAAGTGCTGGAGAGGACGTTCTTTTATGCATATAAGGACACGCATTTCAAAATGCAAGATGCATGGAGTGCTTCTTGGGTGTAGCAGTGTTCTTCCTCTGGTGCTCTTCAGTTACGGGATTTCAGTGGATATTCCAAAGCAAAAATATACTGAGGCACTCAGGAGGATTTATAAGTTAAAAAGCCTTTATTGTGACATGACTTTATCCATTAAAACATGCCAACGCGTTTCAGCATCAGGACAAGAAGAGTTTGAGAGTTAAGTTTCCTGTTAAAAGATGATGGAACCCCACAAACCCCTGTTCTCCCACAAAGAACAGCTCACAGAAGAAGCTAAGAGTCAATATGATAAACCTGCTAAATACATATTTATATTGTGCTTTTTTTTTAAATTCATATTAAGCACTTTTACACAACATGTGACATTCACCTAATCACACACACACACATCTCTTCTATTGTTAGACTAACTGATATATTACACTGATGAATACCCTGATAGACACATCAGGGGAGGTAGGCTGAAGTGAAGGCATGCTGAAGCGTTTTTGAGAGGCAACGTGAGGTTCAGTGTCTTACACAATGTGTTCGTTACTGGAGGAACTCTAGGATCCAACATATCAGGAAGATGTCTGCATCGTTTTGCAGCATATAAAACGTTAAAATAAGAACAACCTGAGAATATGTGTGTATAAATGATGAGCATGAACTTGTAATAACCTGACCTCTATCTTCCTGCAGCCATCTGCTCTCCCAGCCAGTTCCGCTGCGGTGATAACCAGTGCATCCTGAAGAAGCAGCAGTGTGACAACTACTCCGACTGCTCCGATGGATCGGACGAGCTGGCCTGTGGTACGAACAGTCAGATGTTTCCTCATGAACAGACTTTAACTTTGGCCCTGATCTGTTTTTTTTTTCTCCTTGGTTTGCAGAATTTGTTTCTCCTCCGTCCAACTTCATCCCAAACTCCGATCCCAACCCCATCGGACCCGTTATTGCTATTATTCTGCTGGTGTTCGTGACCGGTGGAGCTTATTTTGTGTGTCAGCGCGTGGTGTGTCGGCGCTACAAGAACCCCAACGGGACGTTTCCTCATGAATACATAAGTGGGACGCCACACGTTCCCCTCAACTTCATCACCCCCAGTAGTTCTCAGCACGGTACCTTCCAAGGTCTAATCAGACACACAACACCAGCACCGGCAGCTGTAAGCGGTTCTGGTACCAGTGATGTGCTCATGTGTGCAGGTATCTCCTGTGGGAAGTCCATCATGAGCTCGGTTAGCTTGATGGGCAGCAGCAGCAGTGGAGCACCTCTCTACGACAGGAACCATGTGACAGGAGCTTCATCCAGCAGCTCGTCCTCTACCAAAGGAGCTTTCTACCCTCAGGTACACACACACACACACACACAATCGCACACACACAAAGCTTGACATTTCAATTTAGATAACATGGTGATCTGCTGTGTTTGTAGATCCTGAACCCTCCTCCTTCTCCGGCCACTGATCGTTCCCTCTACAACACGGAGATCTTCTACTCCTCCAACAGTCCGTCCACCACCAGATCATACAGGTGATTAGTCTGTCCTGCCTGTCCACGTCCATCTGAGCAGTCAGGTCATCTTCACTTTAACTTCTGACGGAGATATTACAACTCCAGTTCCACTAAAGTTGGGATGTTGCGTGAAACTAATTACAGCAAACCACCCTACCACATCATCTTTCACTTTAACAACACTCAGTAATGCCCCCAAGTGGTGGCCAGGGGTGGCCACTGCCCTGCTGAACAACAAGCAGGCCGCC
>JBAMHX010000011.1:1200006-1223797 GCA_037177515.1 Pseudomugil tenellus
TCTCGCCCTGTGTAGCTGGGATTGGCTCCAGCCCCCCTGCGACCCCGTTCGGGAATAAGCGGTAGAAAATGGATGGAAATGGTGATATTTGACATCTTTAAAAGTGTATATGAAAGTGTGTATATATTTAAAAATGTTTAACAAAAAGTACTAAATATAAGTGAAATAAATAAGGAAAACATGTCAGCAATTACTTTAATGTTGAATTTTTACACTTGGGACCCCATATCTAAAGACAATGCAGGGTCTAGAACAACACCAAGATTCCTTACTGAGAGCTTAATAAGTGATGCAAGTGGGGCGAGACTCTGTGCAATCTGAGAAAAAAACCTATCTGGGGCACAAACAAGGATTTAGTTTTTTTCTTCATTTAACTGATGAAAATTATTGTGTTCATTTACACCTACAGTACACAACATTGCATATAAAAACTATTTTAAGTGATAAAGAGCATGTCAAAATGTTCTTAATGGCTGAAATAAGGAAGAGTCAATTGAAATGTCTGTGGCATATAAAATCTTCTTTCCTGTACTTTGGAGTGGCTTTTACGTAAGTTTGTAAATACTGATAAGCACAACATGTCCAACATTTTATCTGGAGATCAGAAATGTGCTGGATTGCATTGTGCGCTGATGCTTGTTGTTCCCGAGTTAGAGTGGGTTGAAGTGGCTCTACAAACACAGCTGGCAAGTCTTCTTCATCAGATGTTAGTAGCATCTTTTTTTTCCCAAACGCATTGCTGAGAGCTGACTTGTCAGTTTCAGTGTTTGTGAACATGCTGTCTGTCCAAAGCTGAGTGGTTATGCGATTATTGTCTGTCTCTGATCCGTGGTGGTTCCAAGCCTGTTGGAGTCTGTTCCATTGTCATCTGAATCTCTGGGAGATAAAGATGTATAAAGAAAGTCAGTGGATACCATTATCTGAGTTAAGATTATCTGAGTCCTCTAGACAGCTGAAAGTATGCTAAAAAGGCTGCAGCTCATGAAGAAAAACATCACATCAAAGGCTCTCATTTTGCTGATTGTGAACCAATTTTCCTGTTATAAAACCTCTGTGTTCTAGTCCTTGAACAAGATGCATGAATAAGGCAACAAGCCGATTTTTACCATCATGGTTTGATCTGTCACTTGATAGTTCATAGAAAGAACACTGTTGATTCTGTTTACCACAAATACCACCAGTGCCATCTAGCTATAAAAGTTAAGTATAAGCTAAAACCTTTGTCACCTTATCCTAATATCTGACTGGTACTAATATCTTTACATCAAACACAAATACTGACTGCCCTAAAATGTAAAATTAACAAGTGTGTTGTATAATCATTAACCTGATAAGTTTCATGTTCATGTCAATATGCACAAGCTGTTTGTGTGCGGTACGTTTTAAACCCATCTTGTAAGACACTCAGCTTTTCTTTTCCTTTCTTCACTGGCATCCAGTTGCTAAACACAGCAAATGTAAAGTTATTCTTCTGGCTTACAAAGAAATAACTCCTGTCTACCTTCATTCCTTAAGTCAGAGCTGCACTCGCTTTCAACAGTTACACTCTACCAGTAAAACATCCCTAGTTCTCCAACAACAACAAGCCACAAAATCAGTAACTAGACTTTTTTTCCTCTGTTGTTCCAAGGTGGTGCGACAATCTACTGAACTCTGTCTGATCTGCAGAGGCCTAATCTACTTGTAAGAGCATAATAAAGACTCAGTTGTACAAGAAGCATTTTAACACTTAGTTTTTAATTTCTTTTACTGATCTGAATGAGTAAGAAAGATTTGCCCAGCTTTTTGGCACAGAATAAGCTCCGTAAACTTATGCCCAATATAGTATTGTGTGATGAAACAAAGAGACAAATGTAGGGAGTGGAAAGGAACAAAGAAAAGGGATTGCACTCTCTCTCTCGCTACATGGCAGACTGGAGTCCGACTGGACTCACAGCAGTCTGACTCACACTTAAAATGATATAATTTAATAATAGTCTTTATTTCTTGCTTGTGTTGTTCTCACTCTCAGATGTAAGTTGTTTTAGAGAGAAGCTGATAAATAACTTGATTAGAATATGATTTTAAAATAACTGTGATTATTTCTAACCATGACATCACTTTAAACACGAGGACAAACAAGATTCAGACCACAACTTTATCATTGTTTTTTTTTAATTTTCCTTCTTTCTTTTGGGTTTATTTTTTTTTTAACAGTTTTTATAAGTCACTTGACCTTTTATGGACATTTTGGGGGATTTAGTTGCAAATTATGACTAGCTGGTCAAACCATCTTTTCACATAAGAGATTTCAAAACCCTACTGGTCATTTACAAATCCTTCAATGGTTTAAGACCAGGATACTTCTGATATCAGAGAATATAAACCAAGCAGAGCTCTTAGATCCAAAGACTCAGGTCAACTCGTCCAGACCAGAGTCCAGACTAAACATGGAGAAGCCGCATTTATCTGTTATGCTGCAAACAAGTGGAAGAAACTGCCAGTAGAGATAAAACTTTTACCACATGTAGAAACCTTTAAATCCAGGTTACTCATGTACCCATGCATGAGATGTACATGGCAACTTTAACCTTGTCTTGCTTAAATCATTATAACTGAATTTATTATTTAATTGATTTTGATATTTATTTGCTGCCTTTTATGATCTCTTTGTACCATCTGAAAGAGTTTTAATGATATTTTCCAATCTACAAATGAGGGAAAGTCATCGAAGCATAAACGTTAAACGTTGCAAATGAAGAATTTGATGCTGTAACAACAGCACCTTTAAAAATAACATAATTAACATGTATTTGTCTTTGTTAGGAAAATACAATATCATAGTAAAAATGAGCCCTGGTTTGACAGGTCCCCTGTGAAATTTTGATTGGAGTCCCTAAATACCCAAGAATCACTCCTGGAACTGCAGGCAACAAACTACAGATAACCAACTAAGATCCTGCACGTTTCCACAAAAAAAAAAAAAAGAAAAAAATGCATTGAGTCAACAGCAAAAAAACTATTTCCTTGCAGAAAAAATGCCAATAGGACAATAAATTATGTATTTCAGACGTCAGACCTCTAAACTTTGCAATGACACACTGAAGTGTGTTACATCTTTATTAGACACAACACAGACAAACATAGCAGTGCAATGTTGTGTTGCATGCAGACTACTAGTGCATGTAACCTGGAAGTGTTGCAGCTGGTGGGAGGAAATTTTCTACCAGAAACATGCGTCACTTCAACAGAGTGAATAAAATAAAAAGCAGCATTAGCGTAGACTAATGTAGGGGTCTGCTATTTTGTTGTCATGTTTTTGTGGTTGTTTTTTTGTGGGGCGGCTGTGGTGCAGGTGGCCGACTTCTGATCAGCTGGTCATGGGCTTGGTTCCCACTCTGTCTCAAGTCTGCACGTTGAAGTGTCCTTGAGCAGGACACTTAACCTCCAGTTGCTCTTGGTGGCCAGGCTAGTGCCTGTATGCCTGGCAGCCCTAGCACACAGGCACTATCCACCCTGCTATCCACCCATTAGTGCTTTAATGGGTGGATAGCAGGATCTGTAAAGTGCTTTGGTCATCGACAGATGAATATAAAATGCTAAATGAACGCCATTTACCATTTCTTGATGGGTTTAGTAGGCTCTGGGTACTAGATTAAGTCATTGTCCCCAAAAGATTCCAGTTAGAGATGGACAATGAAAATTTTCTCTTTTATAATAGTATTGCACTTTTTCATTGATACGATATCTACGTTAATATGTCTTGCCCCGTACCAGAGGAGCCTGAGTGGAGGAGAAGCTGCAGCCAGCTTCCTTCACTTTACCCAGCAGTAGTGAAGCAGATGCAGAACTCTGCTGGAACTAGAAGAGCTGTGTGTGTCTTTAGCAAAGCATTCACCACTAAACAAGCAGTGTTTCCCGGCTAACTTGCTCTACTCGCAACGCAGCTGATGGGCTGTGTGTGTCTCTCTCCTCTCTCTACCTAAACTATTTTTAATGCTGTTTTTTTAACACACATTGCCATCAGTTTTTAAGCAACGTAAACTGACAGGACTCATCGTTGTGTGTGTAAGTTCACATTTCACAAGATCTGGTTTGAAGTTCAGGTCACAAAGATTATAAATCAACATTTTTTAATGTAAATATCAATCACAGTGTAATTTGAACTAATTTCCAACCCGTAAACAAAGCCCTGCTCATTTCTTACTTTTCTTTATTTTTAATTAATCAATCAATCACATTTTATTTGTATAACACAGACTATTTTGCAGAGCTAGGACTGAATGTTGGTTTAGGGTGTTTTCACCGGTGTATTTTGTGAAACTGGACACACTGTTGACTTGGCTTCTATGATGAAGCTCACTCAGTTTGCATACAGCTTGTTTATCTGCCTTGTTTAGATTACATTGATGTAGTCTGGTCTCTGAAATGAACAGAATACAATAAGAAAAAAGTGACCAAGTGTTGATAAATACACATGAAGAAACAAACCAACTTAGGAAACAAATAAGAACACAATGGTGCATAAAATCTTAAAGCAACTTCTCTTAACTTAAAAACAGATGTAGAGATATAGAAACAGATATATAATAAATCAACAGATTGCATTGAATTTCAATCCATCCTGAGTGGAAAGGAAAACTCACTTTGAACAGGAAGGACAAACCTTCAGCTGAACCCGGCTCAGGATGGACAGCCGTCTGCCTCGACTGGTTGGGGTGGAGCGGACAGGAAAGACAGATCAACATTTACATTAGCAAACTGAAATCAGATAAATATGACTTAAACCAGCTCTTTGCTGTTAATGAGATCAAACTGTGATGGTGTTTAAACTGGTTTTCACACTAAAAACTAGAGCAATTCAAATTCCCTCAGAATTACTTTAAATTCAGTCAAACAGATGAGTTCTTAGAATTTTTAGATGTTTAGCCAATACAGTTTACATGGAGCAGAAAGAAGAAGACAGAAAATAAAAAAGCTGCTTTGTGAAGCTTCACAAGCAACATGATAAATTATGGCAGCACCTGTCAGAGGAGACCCAGAAAGCCATAAACATGTAGCAGTGGATCCAGTTTCCTGCATCTTAAAGGGTTGTGATCTTTGTTTTCATATGTTACGTAAAGTCTGAATGAAGTTTAGACTCTTAGACGTTGATTTAAAGGGTTGTTCCACTGATATAATGTTGCCTGCAGGCATCCCTCAGATAAAAACACACCCCATCCTTGCATCAGACCTTTACATTTAAACATATTGTAACTTTTAGAAGCCTTTAAATATTTTTTCACAATTCTGAAATAAATATTGATAAATTCCAAAATAAAACAATCAAAATGTTTTCTCCTGTGAACCTGCTGCTTCACTTCTGGAAATTTTTTAGAAATATTTTTAGATAAGGTTTAATTAGTTTATTAAAGCTATAAAACAACTCTAAACACATTATAACATGTGCAACAGCAGGCTAACTGTGTTTTAATGAATGAAATGTTTTTCAGGACTGGCTCTAGACATATCTTTTTATCTTGGCTGATTGAATGTGCTTTTTTTTATAGAAACTTTTGTTTCATTGCACAGAAGTAAAATAAATTTTGTTTTATTTGGAATTATTTTATTTATCTTTCGTTTTATTTATTTATTTTATTTTAGATCTGCATATAAATACTCAATTGTTCTTTTTTAACTTTATTTATATTTATTTCCATTTATTCTCTTTATAATTTTTTATTTCCATTTTTTCTCTTTATAATTTTTTCCTTTTATATTTTATTTTATTACTTCTCCTTCACCGTGTGCAATGCATGCTTGTTCTGCAGGGTTGCTATTGCAGTGACTGCCCTTGTTCAGCTGATTGTTGGGTTCCTGCATAAACCAAATGGTTGTGATGTGGGACCTAGGCTGCCATTATCAGGGTGGTGCGTGTGGTGGTGGTGGAGTGTTCTTTTGTGTGCTTCTATATTTTTATTTTTATTTTCTGTCAAATCCCTGGTGTTCTCATGTAAAGCACCTTACACTAATTTTTTCTAATAAAAGTGTTTTATAAGCAGGCCTACATTTAGATCAGATTATATTTAATTTAACTACAACAGATGCAGGAAATTCACTCAGCTGGCTTTACTTTGTAATACAGCTTCTTTCTGAGACACAGTAGAATTTTCATCTAACTCTGTTGGCTCTGATTAAATCTAAGTTAAGATACAAACTTAAAAATGAATCACTATTGTGTTTATTGATATGAGTTATGCTAAGAGCAGAAAGCCTTTAGTTATAATATGACAAATTGAATAAAAAGATACAAATACAAATTAATGTGACAAAGAGCAGAGATGTATGTGAAGCATGTGTTAACATAATCATATCCATGTAAATGTCTACAGATGTAGCAGATGAGAGTAGCATCTCAGCTGCTGTCCAAGCTGTGAGTGAGCGGATCGGTTCTGCCGGTCTGAACCTCCTCATCAACAATGCTGCAATTAACACACCAGCTTCACCAGCATCATTTGTGGACACCAGGAAGAAGGACATGATGGAAGTGTATGAAACCAATGTTGTTGGACCATTTATCCTCTCAAAGGTTGGTTTGTCTTTTTGGTTCTGTTATATTTTTGTACCTTTTCACACCTAAAACATCTCAAAATGTTCCTTTATTGATAGACATTTCTTTCCATCCCTTTAAAAAAAATGTAGTAACTGTGAAAGACAACGTGTTTACTGCAAAATAAACTTTTTTTTTAATAAACAAAAGATAGAAATAGAACCTGTAGCTCTGATGTGTGTACTGAATATAATAATCATGTGTGTACAACCCTGCTGAGGTTGCTCTGAACAAGCAATAACTTACAACAACAGGTATTTAAAAATAAAATATAGAGAGGAACCCATTGAAATGTTGCTTTATGGCGCCCCCTGAAGATGTAAAGTTTGACCACAGTGTAGTAGCTGCCGGCCTGTTGCCATGGCAAAACCATCCAGCTTTGGACATGTTAATAAATTGGTTGAATAATAATGCTGCAGATTATATAATATTAACTCTGTGTCTGTTTGTCTGTCAGCTATAATAAACCATGAACACACTTATAAAAGTGTTAATAAGCTATCCTCTATCTTTTCAGATGTTTCTTCCGTTACTGCAGAAAGCAGCCGAGAGATACACTACTGACAAGGACAGCAGTAAATACATTTTTTTCTTGTATTACACCAAACTTTTTATATTGGATTGTAGAGGAAAAAGAAAGACAAGAGAGAAAGTAATGTGTCAGTGAACAGTTAATGCTAACCCTTCATCAAAATCTATAACTCTGTTTCTGCAGCTGCTTGTAACAAACTATTAAACTTTATTTGTATGCGACTTTACAACAGCGTCATCTCAGAACACTTTACTGACAACAATTTGAGCAAATTCATAATAAATAGCAAAGTTGAGGAAAATTGCATCGACTTGGATTCAGTGTCCCATCCTGAGCTGCATGAGGCCACAGTGGGAAGGAAAACTCCCTTTTAACAGGAAGGAAAAACCTCCACCTGATCACGGCTCAGGTGGGGCAGCCATCTGCCTCAACTGGGTTGGGGTGGAGGGACAGGAAAGAGACATTAACATAAACTGCAACTTTTATCCAGGAAGACCTGCAGGAAAAGGAGAAATATATTAACGATTAGCTGCACGGTGGAGTAGTGGTTAGCATTGAAGCCTCACAGCGAGAAGGTCACTGGTTTGAGTCTCGGCTCAGACAGTGGCTTTTCTGTGTGGAGCTAGCATGTTTGCGTGTTAGCGTAGTTACTCTCCAGGTACTCCGGCTTCCTTCCACCATCCAAAGACATGCCTGTTAGGTTAATTGGTCATGTGAAATTGTCCTTAGGAGCAAACATGTGTCTCTGTTGGCCTGTGATGGACTGGCAACCTGTCTAGGGCTATCCCCCTCGCCCCCCCCCCCCTTTAGTTTCTGTCTATGAAGTATTTAACATACAATTCCTCGATCTCTATGTGAGCCATGTTTTAAGTCTGAATGCAATGATCTAATGTGTTGATGTAGATTGATGGATTCTTTGGGTCCTAACTCATCCTTGTGCATCAGGTGACTTCCTGTAAAGATGAAGTCAGACGGGGTCTTCAGTCTGAATCATATTTATTCTGTATTAGAAGATGCAAATGACTCAGTTTAGTCCTACAGTGCTGCACCAGTGTGAGAGTTTATTGTAAGTCATGGTGTGAGTCTTTTTTTTTTGTCTCTGAATCAGGTAGTAAATTGTCCTGCAGGAGATCAGCCATCATCAACATCTCCTCTAACATCTCATCCATACAGAAGTGTCCTGAGACCTTTCCAGTGGCGCAGATGTACGCTTACAGGACCAGTAAGGTAACTCCACTTGAGTGCAGAGGTCAGGGGAAATTCAGTTAACCTTTACCTCAACTTCTTTTCTTATTGTCAAAATTAAAATAGATTTTTAAAATGTTTTTTTTTATTTATTACTATCAATGATCATCATCATATTAGATGTTTGAAGGACTTTGCAAACCTGTTGGCTCCCATAACATGATCTTGTAAGAGTCTTGACAGTGTGCCTGATCTGCCATCACCAGGCTGCTCTAAATATGCTGACTCGCTGCATCGCTGAAGACTTCAAGATCAACAACATACTGGTGACTGGCATCCATCCAGGCTGGGTTCGCACTGAGATGGGAGGGGAAAAGGTGAGACTAATGAAATGACGAGTGCTTTATACATGGACCTATAAAGAAGAACTAGTGAGATTTTAATGATGAATAACAAAATTATTTACTTTCACTGTTTCTCTAAACAAAACCTTATCATTACAAAATGCATGGTGGTATTTTGCAATAGTTAATCTGAAGTTAATGAAAATGTGCTTATATAGGAGTAAATGGGACATTTACATCCCAAATAGTAGTACGAGTTACATTAAAGCTACACAAAAACTAACAATGCTTCAATATTTTGGCTAATTCTTGACATAACCATATCCAAGAATGATAACAAAATAAATACTAGTTCATTTTTTGTGCATTGTCATAAATATTTTCCCATTGTAATCAAACTAGTATTTATAAGGTTAAAATCCAAACAATTACTCTAATATGATTATTATGATTAAAAAAAGCTTTACCCTACTCTATAAAACACAATGCCTAGTGTGGATAGGCTAGTGTCCTTGTACCTTAGAATGGGCATCAGCAACAAGGAATTTATTTCCCTTTTAACACATAAACACAGCATTATAATAAATAAATATTCATACTTTGAAGAGACTGTATTTCAACTTTATTCTTGATATTTCACACTTATTTTCATAGTGAGGAAGGGAGAAAAAAGATAATCCGCCACAAATTTCTTTTACAGTGTGAACTCCGTCGTATGATCACCGTACCTCTGATTTAGAACTTACACACCATTAAATAACTGTATTCCAAATAATGAAGAGGGTTATTTTTGCTTATGTGTTAAATTAACAGAACCAGTTATGCCTAACGTTTAGCAAAGTGTAATAACTTGTGGGCTGTGATATATTTTGTGCTGCTTTGTTGAAAGCAGCCAAACATCAGCCGGTCAGGTTTAGTAAAGATTAGCTTGTGGCAATGTGAAATACCAAAGCTGTGGGAAATCATTTCGCAACTTGCTGTTATTCTCCAAATTGATCTATTACTAGGAGCAGAATATATAAGACAGAAAATTGTAGTTTGCGTCAGCAAAGCTTAAACCAATCAGGACAAAGTTGCAGCGACAGGTCCACAAGTTGCAGTTGGTGAGGTCTAGCTGCACAATTTGACTGCAGACGGGTGACACCAGCATGTGGTCTGGTTTCTGTAGCAGTGCAGGTGCAGTCTGAAGTCAGACAAAGTTTCTAACTGGCATGCAGTACTCCAGAACTACAATCCCTTGTTGCTACAAAAGTTGCACTGCTAATAGCCAAAGTCAATCAAGCCTGATATATTTCTTTTTTTCTGTCATTTTCTCTCCCACAGGCTCCCATCAGCCCCCAGGACAGCGTACTGGGCATGCTCAATGTCATGTCATCACTTAGCAACAAAGACAGTGGGATGCTTCTGGACTGGGAGGGTAACAAGATCCCCTGGTAGATGTCTCCATGAAAACCACAAACAGTCAAATGAAACACAACATCTTTGTTTTTCATGTTTATATCTGAAATAAAGTCATTTTATCAGTGTTTCAAAGGTGCAGGAAGGAGAATTCAAACTTGGATACTAGTCATGTTTTATCTCAGAGGTGGTAGGAAAGTCCAAATGTTTTTCAATTTTTAAAAATCTATACCTTGAAATCCACTGATGGCTTGTTAGTTTGAGGAAACCTCAAGTACAACAGAGCAAAGCCTCATCCAGCTCTTCTCTTCAGCTCATCAAAGACAAATGTAAACGTGGAGGTAATGAGTGCTCACACAATATCTACGGAAATGTTAGATTTATAAAGAAATTATTTAAAGAATCAGTGACATCAAAATAGCTGAAAATTAAACATTTGTTCCATGAAACAGTAAAATGTCTTAGTCTTAATGTCTGAAATGTTTACGTTCTATCTGGAAAAAATACACATTTGGATTTATAAATCTTTTCCGGTTTTTATTTATTACGCAAAGTCCCAAGTTTTGAGAATTAGATTTTTTAATTTAGTTTTATATGGTTTCAAAGACCCTTATTATGAAAAAAATTGGGACAAAGGTTCCCAGTCCCCAGTGGCCCAGATGTGGGTCACTGGGGACCTCCCATGGAACCAGGTCTGGTGGCCTTGCCTTCACACACAGGGCCCGGTCGGGCTCAGCTCTAAAGACTTACATGGGCAACCAGTCATGTAGTCTCACCACCAGTAGCAGGGGTCGCAGGGGTCGGGTGCAGTGTGAGCCGGACAGCGGACCCTGGCAATTCAATCATGCAGAAACTAGCTCTAGGGATGTGGAGCATCACCTCTCTGATGGGGAAGGAGAATAACTCGGGGCGCAAGGTGAACGATTCAGGTTAGATATTGGACTCATCACCACGCACAGTTTGGATCTTGGTAAATGCATAGAGGAGATTAATAACTGGACGTGTCTAAACCTTCTTCAGCTAAAAAAACCAAAACTGAGGTGATTGTCTTTGGAGTCAAATAGAAACAAATAGAGGTCATCACAGAGATTCATTCTATATACCTAAAAACCACCAATCAGGTCAGAAATCTGGGTATATTGATGGACTCAGACCTAAATTAAGTAAAAAATAAAATCAGCTACTATCACCTTAAGAACATATCAATTTTAAAATATCTGATGTCCCAGCATGACCTGGAAAAACTAGTCCATGCTTTCTTCTTTTGTTGGATTGATTACAGTAACAGTGTCTTTACGGGTCTTCCTTTAAGATCAATTAGACACCTGCAGCTTATCCAGAACTCTGCTGCTAGAGTCCTCACCAAGACCAGTACGTGGACCAGATCAGTCAGTTCTGAGGTCTTTACACTGGCTTAAAATTCTGTTACTGGATTTTAAAGCTCTGAATAGTTCAGGTCCAAAATACATCAGAGATCTCTTGACCCAGTATGAACCTACCAGACTCCTCAGGTCATCTGGATCTGGTCTCTTTAATCTGGAATCGATCATAATTTTAATAAATACATTAAAAAAATTTTGATTTATATTTTCGTTTATTTTCTTTCCTGGTTTGATCTTACATCATGCTTCTTATTTTTTAATGTTTTAGTATTTCTGTAAACTGTAAATAAACCTGCCTGGCCTGCTGATTGGTACAAACTGCAAGGGTGCAAATCAGCATACTCTGTTGAGATGATGCAAGTACTTTAATCTATAAAAAAAAGATGTTATCATGGCAGAGAAACAAGAAACTCAACTTTAATTGCATGTTTCTTTAACCTTTGACACTTTTCTGTAATACATGCCTCTTCCAAAACAACAGAGATACAGTTTTCCAAAAAGCTGTAGAGATGACACTGTCGCCATAACTGGTGCACCAGTACTGCAGCTGTTCCGCTTGGGCACCATCCTGCCCACACCTGTTCAGGTGAAATTTCCGCTGTTTCAATCAGGCAGCCAGGTAACGTCTGTGGACGTGTGTGTGCTCCAGTGTGTGTTTTAGAGTCAGTCTTTCAGGAGCTCAGATGTTCTACAATATAGAATCATACATATAATGTGGAATTTACACATCCATAATAATCCTACAGGAATCAGATCCATAATTATACACTATAACAATAATAATAATTATTGATACGGTCTAAAATCTACACTTATCTTTCATCTTCTCTGTCATCAAAAAAAGAAAAAAGGTCAGTTTTTATTTATATAGTGGAATTTCTGTTTTTTCTGTTTGTCTCTAAACTTAAATATTTACAGTGATTACTTTACAGCCCGTTGGAGATTTCATGTTCCTTTGTGTGTGTGTGGCGTAGCTGAGGGAGGAGAGTTTCCCAGTCCTGGATGGGGTCTCTGACCACTGGGATTCAGCGCCAGGAGAGTCAGACAGGGGTTTCTGGGACCTCCTACATGAGCAGCATCTGTCCCAGCACCATCCTGAACTGCTGCGTGCACCCCGCCAGCTCCTTCACCCTCTCAGTCATCTCTCTGGCTGCTCCAGGTGAAGGGTACTGAAGTGCTGCTGTTTTCGTGCTGATGACGATGTCTTTGAGTTTTTCACACAGGGTATTGCTGCTCTGCGCCACGCAGGCCCTCACCTCCGGACACTTGGCCTGGCGGGACAGCGTATCACCGATAAACACCAGCTTGTGCGCACTCAGGATGACAAACTTGCTGTGCGCCACGAAGATCTTTGGCGGCTGGTTGGAGTTGACGGCAGTGAAGAAGGCATCGATGGCGTTTGTTACCGTGGTGATGTTCTGCTCACACTGCTCCTGGTAGAAGAGGAGGAGCTGGCGGTCACTGTGGCACAGCTTGGATGAAGGGTCTGCGGCACCATTTTTGGCCAGCTGATTGGCCAGAGGGTGGTTGGAAGGAGGGACCCAGCCCGTCATGTCGTTGTTGATTGGTCGCCTGACTTCTTGCTCTAAGCGTTCAAACTGTTTGATCTTAGAAAGGAGAAAAATATATATATATATATAACTATGCAGTGACATTAGACGTCTTTCACTATTACTTATCTGAAATGTCTGCTGTCTCTTATTACTATTAAATAAGTCTGATTGAACATATAATTTCCCGCAAACATCTCAAACTTCACTCGTAACGTCTTGATTGTGATCTGGACACTGTTTTAAAAAGTGTAAATCATTCATTTAGGAAATTATTCCAAAATAACCTACTTTCAAATAAATATATATACAATTCCTCTATTTTTATAGCTGTTTACTTAAAAAGGTATCTTTAAAATAATTTCAAGACTCAAACTTCTTGTGATTCAGTTTCCAGATCATCTATTAAACACAATTAATTATAAATATGATTATTTATTAACAAATTATATATTTTTCACTTTTGAAATTTGTTACAATATTTAAAGAAAAATACTTATTTAAAATTATTGGGTCATTTTAAAAGTGTATACTTATTTATTTTAATTAGGAATATTTTATGTAAAAATGTTAACATTCAAATATTTTTAATAAATTATTATGATTTCTTAATAATTTCTCAATTAAAATAGGAAATATGTTTGAAAGAAAACTTCTTATTTTCTATTTCCAGCTTCCAGAGTCCTAATCTTTTAATAAGATTTTAACTAAATTTATTTTCTTTTTAATGCACTGATAAAAAGCATCTGACAATTTGTATTTAATAGGAGTGGACATCCGGTACCTGCTGCTGTTCCAGTTGTGTCTTGTTGTGTCTGATGATGTTTCCTTTCTCCAGCAGCTGCCTTTGGTTCTTCTCAAACTCCTCTTTTCCCTGACAGAACAACACACACAGTTACACCAACTGGACAAACTCACTCAGACCTGCTTTACACAAATCATCAACTTCACCTGCTCACACCCACAATTTCACTCAGTTTGCATGTCCATATGGTGTAAGAGAAGTAAAATGTGTGTGAGAGCCATCATCGCCACCATCATCATCATTGCAGTCTCAGTTACTCCATTACCCTCTTTATAAATATGGCTCTTCATACTTTAACACTCATGAAAGTAAAGCTGTGTTGTTTGTACTTTGAAGACCGACAAAGTACAAACAATGACTCAGATAATATTAATTCCTACTTCAGATGAACTTCGTGGACACAGATAAGCCATTGCATTAAAACTAGATGAAGTCTTGATGTTGCAGAGCTTCATGTAATCACAAGATTAATGATGCTTGCAGGGCCAGCGCTTGGCATTGCTCACACAGGTGTGTCATGGCACCACCTGGTGGAGCGGGCTACTACTCCAAACACGTCAAAAGAAATATAGCAGTAAGTAAAATAAAATAAATACAATAATAGTTTGCTGACTTGTGTTTTTGGTGCCTTGTCTTTAAAATCAATAGTAATAAAAAAAATCTTTTTTTAAAAAAAAGAAAGGAAAACCATAATCGATCGATGGACATCTGTCCCTGAGCCTGTCCCATGTTAAAGGGGGGATCAACTTTTCATTTGCACCTGCTGGAGGCTGAAAAATAAACAGATTCCAGATTATCGCACTGCATCTGCTGCAAAGATATATTCTGATCTCTTTAATGTCATTTCGAGGACAAAATCCCAATTAGATGATTTGTTCAAATGAGCATTATTGACACGTTATTTGTCTGCATTCTTTTACTGATATAAATCTACTCTGAATCAGTCATGATCAGATGGCCTGGAAAAAAAATTATGGTATTCTGGACTCAGCTGCAAAGGCTCATGGGAGTCCATGCTTTGGCATAGTGTTTCTCAAGAAGGCTTTGGCAGCATTATTCTTAAAATGTTTTTTTTTTGGCAACCTATTGTTTCATTTTGATGACTGGCACCCAATGACTGTATATCAATCAACCAAAGCAAGGAAAAAAAGGGCTAGTTAGTAAATTCACCTGATCACTAATGAGGATTCAACGATGAAGTGAAACCAAAGGTAAGGTAGCATTTTCTAATATAATTTCTATTCACATGGATTTGTTTCAGTGTAGAATTTTTATGAAATAACTCAACTAGAGATCTACAGAATGTTTATATTATAGGAGACACTTAACCCATTAATGCTTAATAAAAGATAATGCTATATATTTTTCAAATAGATTATTTTTCTTCTATAGAGACAAGCAATGCTATTGTTTTAATTAATGGAGTTAACTTGGTTTTATTTTATTTAATAAAATGTATTCTTTGAAATATTAAGATATTTAGATAGAATAATATATTTTCATAATTTTATTATCTAAATGTGTTATAAAAATATAGCTCTATCATTTTCCTTTCTTGTTTATCACTAAGGAAAGTTTGGATAATTACAATGAATTGAACATTTATGTTCAATCATATAATATATTTATTTATTCTTCAGTGAGTAGTAGTGTTTTGGATGACCTACTAGTATTGTCCACTGAAATTGTACATTTATAAATATATCATCTCATTCATAACTTAAAAATTTGTAAATAGGTGTCCACTGTAGTGATCTCTACCCATGAAATGGTTAAACTAAATTCCCACTGCAGGTTAATATGACTTTTCCCACATTTTTTACCTTTATCTGACCTTTATCTCGCTGAAAAATTCCAATTAGATTTTTTCCAAATCAGACACAGTTCTTACTTTAGTCTGAAGTAGAAAATTAAATAAATTATTAACAATAATTAATAATAATAATTAAAATGGATTAAAAGTATAAATAATGAGAAATTTAAAATAAATTAGAAAGAAATTTAAAAATATAAAACAAAAATATAAAAATAAACAGTTTAACTTTGTTTATAGTCAAATAAAATAAACAGAGAAAAACAGCTGGAAGGGGTCATTAAGACCAAATTTAACTATCAAATATTCAAATAAATTAAGCATGAACTCATCCTGTTGCTTAACCTCAGAGGCTGCTTAATCATCGTCCATTTAAGGGTGGTAAATGGAAGGGTGGTGCTTGGGGGAGCGAATAGATGTCAGACGCGGGTTTGTGTGTTTACCTGTAAATGTACATAGTCGTAGTCCTCCATCCAGCCTTCTTCTGTGGTTTCATATGCCCTTTCTACACCTTCCTCTTCCTCTGCAGCTGTAAACTTTGGCGGAGAGGGGAGGGGCCGAGACTGAATGTGTACTTTTTCCCCTCCCTGGTAGCTTCCACTTCCTGATCCTGTCATGTGACCACTGATCTCTCCTGGGATTGGAGGAAGAGGCAGCTGCTGCTGCTGCTGCTGCCGGTTGGTCCTTTTAAAAAGCAGCGAGGCGTTACCATGGAGGAAAGAGGCGAGCTGCTTGGCATCATCTGGGATGCCTCTTGCAGTCATGATTAGTCGATCTAAGTCATCCCCTCCTGGTGGCGGCGAAGCCAGAACTGTGTGCGACCAGGAGATGCTGTCCAAGCTCTGACTGTGGCGAATCAAACTCTGGAAGACCTCCTCCATCTTGCCCACCTGTCGGCCTAGTTTGGTTTGCAGTGACCGGTCTGTGGCCTGCGCAGCATTCGCCACCGCACCTCGAGCAAATTCTAGGAAGTCTCGGACGGTGCTGCGAACCCGGTCGGCTGCCTGATGGATGGCAGGAAGGTTTCCCTCCAGGTGAGCAGGACCTCTCCAGTTACCTGTCATAAATGACATCATGAGGGACACGCTGGACTCCACCGCCTGCTGGAGGCGAGACAGGCGCTCCATCGCCTGATCAAGATCCAAGATGAGTGGTTTCCCTTGAACAGGACCAGGAACTGAGGAGGTGTCCCGGACAGGGACCATGTCCAACGATGAAGAGGAATGATTGCTCCGCGTACTTCCTGTGCTTGAAGCAGACAGGCGCTTGCAAGACATGGCGAGTTCCTCTCCAGATGACTGGGCATCACGTACAACCTGCAGAACATACCCGCAATAAATCCACAGATAGAAGAGGGAACATCATGGAAGTCCTACCTCCTTCACAAACTATACATACTGGTAATGTGTCACAAACTATACACAAACTGGTTATTCCACCAAATAAAACGCAGATGGGAGAAAATACAATGAAACCTGAATAAATGTCAGATTTTATGGGAAAAGAGTCACATTTGTTTTGAATCGCTGACATCTTTTATCTACGTTACAAAAAGGAAACAAAGAGAAACTTAAACTTAATTCCATCAGCTGGAGTTGAAAAGAGAATATCCTCTAATAAATCGTCCAGTAAATTCCATAAAAAATAGTTTATATTGTTAATTAACAAACATTTGTAATATAAACTGACAGTGTGGATAAATTCTATATATGTATAAAATTTGTGTTTTTCTCATTAGACATATAAAACTACATACTACTTCTGTAATATTTGGAATTTCCCATATAAAATATTCAGGAAATAACCATGGTTTTATGTTTTTCCCAACACTTTAACTCATTTAAAGTGATCTCGGAAAACTCTTTATATGAAATGATGGTCAAATACAGATAATAGTGTGTATGGATTAAATCTTTTTACCTTGATTGTTCTCT
The DNA here is from genome assembly GCA_037177515.1 of Pseudomugil tenellus. Classification (NCBI taxonomy): domain Eukaryota; kingdom Metazoa; phylum Chordata; class Actinopteri; order Atheriniformes; family Pseudomugilidae; genus Pseudomugil; species Pseudomugil tenellus. Next base: position 1,217,518 of record JBAMHX010000011.1, read on the forward strand.
TGGGGTCCCCTAAGGCTCTTTTGTTGCGACTACTTTTATTTATTTTATTTTACCTTTTTATTTGTCATAATATCAATGTTTTGTAGGGAGATGATATGATCATGTTTCACTCAGACACATTTAATGTTGTTTGTACCTGCTCAGGAACAGATGCAAATGAACTGTTTTCTAACTCTAGTGTAATTATACAATTTCACATTGTCCCTATCAAATAAACAATAATATAATAAAGCAATAAAGGAATTCCTCCTTAACTTGTTTTATTTACTGAATATTTGAAAATGTTTTGTAGGGTATTTCCAAATAAAAAAAAAAATGAAATACTGGACATTTTCCATTTTTAAGGCTAGGCTCAGAAGATCAAATGTTTAATAATTTTTAATGGATTTGTTGTTATAATCGGCCTATTCTTAGCTTATTGTTTTATCTCCTCCTCTCAGGTCCTGTGTTTATTCTTATCTTTCCTACCTAAAATAAAAGATAAAAATCTTCATCAACTAGTGGAACATTTGTTACCATGACGACAGTCTACAATGTGCTTTACCTGTGGTGGAACATCATAGATATACTGGTCTCCTCTGTCTCCTTCTCTGTCCTCTCTTTCACGAGGAAAGTCATAGACATCTTGGGAAGGGTGTCCTCCAGATCGCAGGGTGGCAGGGATATCATAGATCTCTTGGGGGGCCTGGCTGACTGCCCCCCTGTTTGTTTCATGATGCTTGTCAGTCAAAAGAGGGGGTGGGACATCATACACGTCCTCTGGAATCAGTGGCTCGTCGTCATCACTGACGTTGTTGTGCAAGTAGTGACTGGAGCTGGGAGGACCCGGGGGCTTTAATTTGGCAAAGTGGGGGGGCACATCATAGGTCTCCTCTCTGTCCAAATTTGCATCAGGAACATCTTTACTGACCGAAGGAGGAAAGTCATAAACCTGAAGAGACAGAGAGATTGACCTTATTCACATCACTGGAAATGCTTCACACTGATCACTTCCAGATTGATTATTATTCTGATGTTACTATTATATTAATCATTATTTTTTCTTATTATTATTACTACATTTTATTATTGTTATTAATTATCATTAATAATAGTATTATTATTATTATTATTATTATTATTATTATTATTATTATTATTATTATCATTATTATTATTATTATTACCCTTTTCTGAATAAAATTTGAAGTTGGTTTTTATCAGTTGATACATATTTACTTATAGAATATCTGTAAAACATATGTGGCATTACAGTTATTTCACGTTGAGCTTTGAAGGATATTTTTAGTTGCTTAATTGAAACGGATTAATATAACCCAGTTTCACTCTGTAATAATTCATAGTCTGGCTGTGGTTTGCATCTGGTTTCGCATTTGGTGGTCAGGTCTTTCAGAATGAAGATTTCTGCTGTTGCAGTGTTGGGTTGTACGCTAGCACACAGCAATGTGATCTGAGAGGGTTTTTGATATTTTAAACTATTTCCTCTAATGATTTTTTTTTTTTTGCAGGGAGAAATTCTTGGTTCTGATAGAGAATTTCTTCACCGATTCTGGGTCTCTACTGTGCTTGTACAAATCAGGATAGAGGAACTTAAAGATTTCAATATACTGGTTTTATATTTAGTATTATATCTATGAACTGGCTTATATGAACAAATGGTAGAGATTGTATAATTGATTTATTTTTATTGTATTGAACTGGATTGCGTTTATAAAAGAAGCTTGAGATGACTTTGTTGTTGATTAAAATATTTGTTATGTTTATTTATATTTGTAGTGAACTGCTGCTATATAAATAAATCCGAATCGAGCTGAAAAGCTTTTTTAGTGTCCTTTAACCATAGTGCCACTTGTTTTGGGAGATCTGCATTTTTAATATAACTTCCTTTTTTAATCTAAATTTTAGCTATAAAAATATTTTCTTATAAATGCATATAATAACATAACTTCCTTGTATCCAAATTTATCTGACTTTCATAATTCTGCAAAAACATCCATCCAATATAATTTTTGAAGCAGAAGTGTTGCAGATATTATCCTATAACAAAATAGAGATAATTCAGTGTCAATGTGTCTTACAGTCTGCAGCGTGCTCTTGTCTGAGCTTGGAGGGGTGTCATATATATCTTGACCACCAGAGGGCCCCTTCACCACCATGGGAGGAGTGTCATACACCTGAACACAGAGAAAAAGAAAAAGAAAAAAACATTTTCACACAAATTCAGCTGGAATTACAGTAAAATTAATTGGTAATCACTGATGATACACATGATTTGTCTGTGAAGGCAGAATCCACCACATAGTGGACAAATAAGCTATTTAAGGGATCTAAAAAACTTATGGTAGCCTATATAAAAATTTTTCTATTTAGCAGATTTGATAACTTTGTTACCGTGATAAAAAGAAGTGTCATTTAGAAAGCTGTAATTAAACACAGTTAACATTCTGAATGTTCACCCTGCTGACCAGGACTACTGGGTGCGACTGACACATTAAATCTATTTTTGATGCACTGCAGAAAGGCAATTATGAAATAATACATCAGCTGGTGAAAATAAATGCATTTGCATAAAATAGTGACATATCCTGCCCAGCTAATGCAGAAAGTCTAACATCTGATTTTATGATTTAGTTTTCTGAAACAAGAACCCACAAGCCTGGTTTCTTCACTTTGTGAATACACACAGCGGAGATGCTGACCAGCACTGTTTAAAGAGAAAACATTGCACTGATGCTGACAGGGTCATTGACATCCAACAGGAAGACAACATGTGCCTTAAGGAGAAAAACAAGATGGGAGTTAATGGGGATAAAAATAGGAACATCCGGCAGGAGAAAACATGTAAAAGCTACGGGACAACCTGAAAACATCATGACGTCAGGCTGCTGATCCAACTGTCAGCATGTGGTTGACTCACCGGATGGAAAATTTGATCTCACAGGATGGATACAGACACTGGATTTCTAGAAAGGTTTAAATAAATAAAACTGATTCATTATATGTAAATGAACTCCCTCTAACTGGATGCTAACTGTACAGGCTGGTGATGTTATATTGACAATGTAAACTTAATTTAGCTTGTTTTGTATATAAAGTCTGTGGAACAAATGCTGCTTACTCATATTATGAGACAGAGACTTGATGCCAACATCTGTACACATTTTAAAATGAACTGAAGCTCTCTGAGCTCAGGAAGAAGTATGTCCAGGGTCACCATGCCAACAACGTCACCAACAAATGTATGTACATTAAAACACTGAACATGAAAGCATGGACTCATACTGCCTTGGATCATTGCTTTAAGTTGCAGCTGGGGGTGTAATGGTGTGAGGAAAAATGTCCCTGTCTCACTTTTGGTCCCCTGGTACCAACATATGGTTAAAATCACCACATTCTACCTGAGTATTGTTGCTTATTGTGTCCATCCTTTATGAGCACAGTGTAGCATGTTGTAATTGCTACTTCCAGCAGGAAAAACGCTCCATGTCACAGAGCTAAAAGCATCTACAACTGGTTTGAACACGAGAAGGAGTTCATTGTACCCAGTGAGGTATTACTCAGAAAAGTAATATTGCAACAGTAACATGTTACCCACAACACTGTTTGTCCTCCAATGGCCTCTCAGTTTAAACAATTTTGAAAGGAAAATCTGACAAATATTGTTATTTAATCAGTGTTCATGCATACATTTATTTCTAACATGAGCTGAAGAATGCATGTCAGATTTCTAACTACCTTTACTGTAGGAATTTCTATAGGCGTTTTTTCACAGGGCCCTAGTCCACCTGGCCCTACATCAGTCCACCCGGCCTAAGAGCGGGACCATTACGATTTGTTGGACCGTTCTGGTACACTTTTTGGACCTACTACGTTGTCGGGCAAGGCCTGTCGGGCCGTGCGGATAGCGTGAGAGGTCTGCAGGCTGATTGGCTTGCAGCGAATTATGTCACTACACAGCGATGTACACAGTAATGGTTACTGCCTCTTTTGCCCGATGAGACGTCTCCTGATTTGCGCTATGAGTTTATTATTCATTATAAACCATAACCCGAGCAGCAGGTAAAAGGCTGCTTCTCCTCCTTCCATATTATCTCCGTCTTCTTCTGTGTTGTCTCGGTGAATGTTTTTTTTTTTAATTGTTTATTATACAAATTAAACAATAGCCTACATTAAATACCTGAGAACGTGTTGTTTCGTTGCGTCGTGTTGCTACCAGATGACATCGTTAACTTTCTAGAAATAATTTGCCGGGGGATGGTTAGCCATAATCTTAACCCCTTCCACAATAAAGCGTCTGGACTTAGACTGGATTTGCAATGGAAAAGCATTCCAGCAGAATAGAGAAGCTCCCAGGCCGGTGGAGTACGGCGGACTGACGTATCCAATATTCTATTTAGGTTTATTAACATCAACATGGTATCTGAGATCTGACTTTTAGTAGTATTTAGAGCAACTTTTCTCTGTAAAAGTTTCCTCACTTCGTCAGGAAAAAGCAGAAGCTGGAGTGTTTTCTGTCTCAGCATTTCCGTCATTTTTGAAAAGTCGTTCTGTGATGAGGTTTGAAGATGCGACTCCACACCAGCGTGACGTAGCCGTCACATCATGTTTAAATGACTGACTGGAAAATAAAAATGATCCCTGCTCCTTTGCTGATTGCAGTTTTTTAAACTGCAATTTAGTTTTTAAAATACAGAATTGCTCATCGCTGCTGACCTCCACAGTCACCTTATCTCAATCCAACAGAGCATCTTTGACACGTGGCGTTATGGGTGTGCAGCCGAAAAATCAGCAGATCTGTCTGATGCTTCATGTCAATATGGAGCAAAATCTCTGAGGAATGTTTCCAGCAACTGATTGAATCTATGAAAGCAACAGTTAAGGTAGTTCTGAATGAGAGAGAGGGTACGACCCGGTACGAGAAGGCAGATCTGAATCCAACACAGCAATGTCTGACCTGTGTGTTGTACTGCTGGCGGGTTGGTGGGACATCGTATATGTCCTGCTGGGTCGGAGGCTGATGTCTGGGTGGGACGTCATACTCGTCCTGGTCTGTTTTCACTGTGTTGTAAACATAAATCTGTCCAACACGAGTCGGAACCACCACCTGGAAGCACATAGGAGATTTTTTAGTCCAAATGTTTAACACATTTAATAAGAAGATCAAAACCTTCAGATATGTACATAAAAAAGAAAATGAAAGATAAAACCCTTAATCTTAAAACCCTTAATGCTATGTGTAAGTGGACTTTGGATCAGAACCAGGTGGCTGCAGCTTCATCAGACAGAGAGGAGACGACTTTTTGATCTGTGAGGGGGGGATTTATTGTTGTCATGCTGAATGAACAGAGACTCATTCCAACAGGCAATAAAAACAGAGCAGGGGTCCAGTCATCATTGCCGTGGGAACCAGGCTGGCACATTGTGTGCCTGTTTAAACTCTGTGTTATATGGTTTGAGTGTAGTCAACCGGTTAGCCTGGGAAACCACAAACCAGCAACCCCAACCCAGTTAGTGTCCTTAGATTGTCTCATTCCTGCCAAACATCACAAAAACAATGTGACGGAGCCTCAAACAAACAGATCAACATAGCAGCCAAAAAACCTCTTGGCCCTTTCTGACTTCTTCTTTTAGAAGTTTTCTTTTAAAATAAACTGAATACAAGGAAGATGTACGTGCTGCTGGGTGTGTGATGCTGCAGGAACAATAAAAAAAAAAAAACGCGTGTATAATAAAATCATTCTGAAATCTCAAATATGTGAGAGAAGGTGAACTGTCTAAAATAGAGAAATGTAGCTGCCCATCAGAGGAAATAATACAGTTCTACCCTAGCAGTGCTCAATACAGAACACACACACTTTTCCTTTTACATGCATGAAGGGAGAATGATGTTTCAGAGGGGGTGAGAGTCGATCCACAGCTCTGATCTCTGAAACGGATTAAAAGCTCAGCGGGCTGTTACTCTCACTTCATCACACAAACACACACACCCACACAAACATCTACTTAGCATTTGTTTGTAAAAGTGTGTCTATTGTGTGAGGCTTAAATGGACAAGTGATCAATAACATTGGTTGACAATCAGACAGTCAGAAACATCTGGCTATAACCCAACAACTGTCAATTCTGTTAAAGTGTTTTGAGATTAAAGTACATGACATTCACATGAGTGTGATGTGCAAATATCTCTCTCTCATATATATATATATATATATATATATATATATATATATATATATGTGTGTGTGTGTGTGTGTGTGTGTGTATGTATATATTCTCCAGA
>JBAMHX010000011.1:1229909-1249462 GCA_037177515.1 Pseudomugil tenellus
TCCATCCATCCATCCATCCATCCATCCATCCATCCATCCATCCATCCATCCATCCATCCATCCATCCATCCTCTACCACTTATTCCCGAACGAGGTCGTGGGGGGTTGGCTGGAGCCAATCCCAGCTTACAACGGGCGAGAGGCGGTGTATACCTCGGACAGGTCGAGGCCATGAGTATAACTAACTTTTTTAAAAGGAGATTTTAAGTCCCATCATTATTTGTGGGGCGCAGATATTTTGCACTGACTGTGTCTTCACAGTATATACTTATATATAATATATAATTATATATAACACGAAGAATAAAATATATTTGTTTAACTCCAATCTCAAAACTAATCTGTTTAAGAAACTATACTCTCTACTTTTTATATTGTATCTTTATTTTCGGTTCCTATTGTTGTTTTATTTCTTGATTGTAAAGTGACCTTGAGTGACCTGAAAGGCGGTTTTAAATAAAATGTATTAATATTATATTTAAAACAATAAAATCTTGGCTTCCTGGCACCTGTGATGGGGTGACAACAAACAAAAGTCCAATAAGAAGCCATTCTCTGTAAATACTGAACCATCCATCCATCCATCTTCTACCACTTATTCCCGAACGGGGTCGCGGGGGGGCTGGAGCCAATCCCAGCTACACAGGGCGAGAGGCGGGGTACACCCTGGACAGGTCGAATACTGAACCAAAAATGTAAAAATACAGACACATACATAAAAACTGTGCCTGAAGCTGATCCAACACTCCCGAACCAGAACGGATAACTTGAATTGCTCCAGTGTAAAAGTGAAACTGAGATTTTAAGATTGACAACAATGGTCCATGGTCAACTCTGGACTCTATAAAGATGGTGATAGCTAAAAATGTCTCTTTAACCCTATAAAACCAAATGGAGTATTTGTGATACATGGTTTCTGAGACATTTTGCATCACTTTATGATAGAAACTTTATTTCAAACCCTGCTGAACACCATATGATACTGGTCTCCTGCTTGGGCTTTAAAGGCTTTAAATCTGTCATAATCTGGTCAGCCCATCAGTCAGGATGAGGTAATTCAACACAGAATAATATTTCAGCTGTTCACAGTCTGAAAACTATAACCAACACCTGGAAATATACTGAATATGAAGGATTTCATTCTTTTTGTGGTGGCTGACATCTGCAAATGCGCTTCAAATATAAAACATGCTGCTTAAACACCTTAAAGAAGAAAAAGCTGCATATATTCTCACAACTGAAGCGCTCTGTCATTATGAAAGTTTCTACTAAGCTAAATCATTTACATCAGCTTATCTTTTTTAGAATATTAGACTAAGCTGATCAAACAGCTGATCAACGACGCATCACAGCCGTCGGAGGAAGACTGCAGATGTGAGGGCAGGAAGAGAAACATGAAATTATTTTTTATTTTTTACAATTGGCTTTCTTTTTTATACAATAAAATCCAGCTGATTTAAACTTTTGAGGCAAACTAATAGAAACTTTGATAATATCAGAGCACTTTTGTTGTAAGAGCGTTTTTCCAGCATGTTTCTGTAAATGAAGCGTGTTGCACCCATCGGCCACCGTAATAACATCCTAATAGGGGGATTAAAATTGTCGGGATAAAGAACAAGCAGATGTCAAAGTCCAAACATTTAGTTTCACTGGTTGATGACATAGTTGTTTAAAAAGTTGCCATCTTAATTTCAGGGAGATAAATGATTTGTTGTCTGAGTTTACGCCAAAACATGAGCGTTAATGTTTTATGATGCTGTAGGAGGAGTTCAGAGCAGCTGTTGGAGGAAGAAGGAAGAACAGACGCTGCTTGTTTTTACATTCAGATGGCAGAAACATCAAATGCAGCCATTTTTACATTTCAGCTCCTTCACATCAATTAAAGATGAAGCAGCTGGAGACAGACAGTCCAACACCTGCTGGCACGATGCACCAACCACAACACAAAAACTGAATTATTAACTCATCAAATCATTTCACCAGACACACACCCCCCCAAACACACACACACACTTCCATTGACACTAAGAGGTGCTGACTTCTTCCCTGTCAGTAGTTATTGACATGCCTACTAGACTCATGTTGGCGCTCACACAGTGATACAAGAAGTTGCTTTAATGCTTCACTCTCATTTGCAGCCAATCCAATTTTATTCAGCTGGTAGTTTCCTCTGTAGCATCTCATCATAAATAAATCCCGCTCAACCAGTCGATTTAGATGTCCGACCTCCTGCGTCTGCATTCCTCTGACTCTAATTTAAAGACAGGGACTACTTTATGTCAGCTGGTAACTGAAAGTTTACAAAAAACGAATAAAAAAATATATGACATATGGGGTGTTTGTTGTTCTGTATGAGCCAGTAGGAGATGCCGATCATCGAAACAAACCCAATATCTAATTTGCATAGCCCTTTTTGTGTTTTCTGCTGTAAAATGTAGCACTCAAAAATAATTAAATTTTTGTCTTTAATTCCAAACTTCATGTAAATCTTTTTGCATTAAGATAAAGCTAACGCTTGTGAAATTTTGTTGGTTGTGGAAGCATTTCTGCAGATTCCACTGAGTTAAAGTAAATAAAGATTGAACATAAATATGTAGGATTTTCACTGTCATTTTTTTTTCTTTTACTTAATTGCAGTTTCATTCCAATAAGGCACAGTTCATGATGATGTTTATCAAACATTAAACATGTTTATGGCTTCTTTTCCTTCTGGTTCAGTGAATCTTAGCCTGATAAAGTTTACAGTCTTTGCTTTTAGTAAGGATGTTGTTTGTCCATGTTCTCAATTCACACATCTTGTCATTTTTGAACGTTAGCAGCCATATTATAGCAGCCACCTATAAATATATTTAGATCGACGGGATCAACATGATGTAGAAACAAACTATTCTACACGACAAGTTCTACTTAAAGAACATCTAATTGATGATTATTGGATCTGTTCTTGATTCAGTTCAGATTGTACAAATGGACTGATGCAGATCACTGGATTATTAAAACATTTTTTTTCAGTAAATGCACCACAAATGTATGTGTGACATCTTTGGAGCAAAAGCTGGAAAACCACTGTGAGGGAAGCGGAGAGAGACTGTGCCCCTCACGCTATCCACAGAATAAACGTGTGTGACGTTATTGTCTCTCAGCAACCATTCAAGAGCTGCAATGTATTTAATGGCTGAACAGACCACCACTGAGCTGTCTTCTTTTATTGGTCTTTCTGAAGGGAACATTATCCTGATCTTTTCCACTGTCACCATGTTGTCTGACGTTGATGTCACATCTCGGAGGGGGGAGCGCAGAACTCTCCACTGCCCTCTGGTGAATGTACTTACAAATAAGTATGCTAATTAGCATAGTTAATTATGAACTTAAAGAGACAAGTAATGAGCCTTTGAAGATTTTTCTAGGGTTTTTCAAAGACCACCAGCAGCACCACCACCATCATCATCGTCGTTGTCGTCATAATCTCAAAGTACACAATATACTGTGATAATCATGCTTTCTTAACCTGGAAAGTAGCCCCACGTGCAGGATGGAAACTCCACATAGGAAGAAGTTTCTGAGAATTTTAACAGCAACCGTCCAGTTGTGAGGAGATGGAGCTGACCACCACATCAGGGTCATGACCTGTATACAGCAGCCGCTCTTGGCAAACATGTCAGAGCTTTACTAGTGCGTCTGCCACAAGAAATGAATATGTGCTATTCAGAAACATCTACAGTCACCAGAAATGTCATCTTCTGCTTTGTTTCTTTTAGTTCAGATCAAACCTATAAAAGCTGAAATCATATTTTGTCATTTTGTTTATTTTCTATTGTTCTTTTCTTCCTGTTTTTACTTGTTACGGACACAAAGGTTCATATAAATTAAAAAAAAGAAATAAAGACAGTTTTTGTTCATGAGGCTGTAAAACAGTTTCCCCAACCAACGTTTCCTTAAATCAGAGGTATAACAACAGCAGCCGAGTAGAGGGTTTGTTAAAGTCTGTATGATGTGAATTTCTGACTCCTCGAGTTGCTGCATAAATTTAAACATTAAATGTCTTTGCAGTGTCTCACAGGTGGGAATATCATCTTCCATTAACTGCCTAAATGTGATATTACAAGCCACAGTCTATCTACGAACAGAGTACCGCCTGTAGTTGCACCATAAGGGGGCGCTGTACAGGGGATACAAAAGGCTCTGAATGGGCACATTTCACATTAGCAGAGCACATCCTAAACTTACACAGAAGTGTATATAATAGAAGGCAGTGCTTTATAGCATTACTCATGACTTTGACCTCATTCCAAAATTCATAATAATTATTACTCTGAAGTCTTGTGATGAGTCTGCTGTCATCGCATCTGTAGTATTACGATCGTAACATGCCAATTTTCAGCAATGTTTAATAAATAAAGTTTAGATTTACCCACCTTGCCAAAGGGTTTGTTGCTTCCATCCCAGTTCCTCTTCTCCAAGGAGGGGGGAACCTGGTACACATCCTGGCTGGTTGCCGTTCCCCCAGCTAGAGCTGCTGCCTGGCCCGGTCCTGGGCTTAAAGAGGGGGGCACCTGGTATATGTCCTGCCCCGGCTTGTGAAACTGTCTGTGGCCCAAAGCGGGGGCCTTGCTGGGAATTCCTGGCTGTTGTGTTGAGGGGCCACTTGTACCAGAAGGAACCTGATACAGGCTTTGGGGGCTTGGCTTGGGACTGTGGGAGGGAGGCATCATGTAAACAGAGTCATGTGTCGGCTTTGCCGGGCTGGGGGTGGAGTAGGCTTGGTGCATGGATGTGTACTGCACTGTGGGAGGGGGCTTATTGGCAAACCCTGCAGAGGACGTAGGGTTGGTGGGTGTTGGTTTGGCGTAGGCGCTCTGAGGGGGAAGGGACCGTTGCATCTGAGAGGTGGGACAGGTACCAGCTGTATCCGGTGTGCACGGCGTGGCCTGCTGCTGTTTGCTTTCATACATGCCAACAAGGATCTTAAGACGGTTGCCAGGGACGATGCCTTGGCGACCATGGAGCGAGCAGAGCCACCATCCATCCAATCCCTGTGTGTCTCGCTCCAACACTGTCATGATGTCCCCTTTCCGGAAAGACAACTCGTCCGGAGACTCGGCCACGTTGTCGTACAGCGCCTTGGCCAGGACGTTCTGGAGAAAAGAGACAGATGAGAATTTCATTTAAAAAAATGATAAGTATGAGTTATCCAACCGACCAACCACTTTCCAGTTTATTATATCCCCGAAGCAAAGTGTCGGGGTGGATATTATGGTTTCACCACCAGGTGGCACTTTATGCACGAAAAATCATATTTTTGGCAGTATCTCTGGAACTATTTGTTAGATTAACCTCAATTTAAGTGCAAATCAAAGGTTGTGATCTCAGGATGCATCTGGGAATGGCATCATACTTGCCTTGTTCAAATTCTAATTAGTTAAGGTATACAGTCTAATTTCTTCATTATTGAGTTCATTGAGGCTTCATGAATTAATATGATAGATGACTTGTTAACAAAGTCACAGGGTATTACATGTGCAGCTTTAAATCATTGTATTGTGTGTATTTGAGGATTGGCGAATAGGCGAATTGGGGGTGTTCGGGGAAATACCCCTAGCCACTGCTTCTGTTTTCTCTGAAATGAACACGTCCAGCAATCAGTGATCATCCTCAAAATCCAGTTAGTGGGCTTTTTGTTCATACTGGACTTTAACAGACCAGGAAAGCATACCAGCATGTGAAAAAAGATGTACCTCTCAACATGTCTTCCAGGATAACTGGAGCTAGATCATCTATCTTCATAACAGGTTCAGTGGCAAACCTTAATGTTAGTTTGGGTTCAATTTTAATTATCATTGCAGGGGAGCTGCCTTCTCCAGAGGATGACGCCATTCAGGTCACATAGAGAGCTCTAGCAGCAGCATAACTCCGGCTCTGAATGAGAGACGCAGTCCTTAATGTTTTATTGGAGTTTGGCTTTTGCATTTGTGAAACTGGCAGTCAGACAAGTCTCAGTGACACTATATCTCAGATAAATAGTTGGAACAGTGGTTTATTGGTAGTTAGGGCTAAAATCAACTGTTTGAGTTCAAATTATTAAGTGGATCCCTGAAAACAAAAACTCTCTCTTGCTAAAATGACTGCCCATAAACTAGACTCACTTTAATTTTAAGGGTGAAATGATAATATATCAACACCAGCCAGATTATTAACCAGGTGATAAGCTGTGTTTTACTGAGGTTTACTTAAAAACTCTTTCCAGAGTTTAAACTCCAACTGCAGAGACAAAGGTTTCCCATCATGGACAGAACCGCATGTTGATCAGACATCCAACTGACAAAACCAAACGAGTTTCCAGAACATGCCATTAAAAAACTAGTCAACATCAGTTAAGTCTGTTTCAGGCAAAAGTTGGTGACACACACTGACAGCGAGGCCTTTATGTGATCATATCAACAGACAATATGAGTTTTACTTTCTTTATCTGGGTTGTGAATTAAACCAGAACAGACTTGTTTTCAGAAGGTTGAAAGGCCTAATCCATGACCTCTCAGACCCACAAGCTATTCTTTGCTCCTCTGTGCAGTCCACTCTGAGTCAGTTCAGTCAAAATGATTAAACGAATGACACAGATTACATTCAAAACATGAAAACACACTTCACCGACTGGACCATGAGACCATGATCCATGTCTGTACCATCTCTATGGGAAAACAGACTGATTCCAAACAGCATGCAGAATGGAAGCTGCTTTACTCCAACGTATGTTAAATCATTTTCAAAGTGCTTGTCATGAGCGTGCACCAGTGAGGGAGTTGGGTACAAGGACACCGATTATCATATCTAATCTGGACAAAGCAAGTTAATAATTCTTGTTGGAAAAGTTATTTTATATTGTAACAACTATAGACTTGACTTTAACCTCTTTTATATCAAAGATGAGAGAGAAAGTTGTATTTAACCAGCTCTGATGTTTTCTCAATTTATATCATAGATTTAAAAATCCTCCCAGAAATAGTTTGGCATTTCAAATCAACAACATGCACTCTGGACATGATACCATCTGACTTCTTAATAGTAGTTTTTACCTCTGTAGAAAGTAATCTCCTGCCTATTGTCAACAGTTCACTGGCAACAGGTGTTTTTTCCCAAGTTACTGGAGGTAGCTGCCATTAAGCCTCTCCTGAGGAAAAGGACTCTAGATGCCTCCATGATGAACAACTATAGACCTCTCTCTAACCTCTCTTTTATATCCAAGATTATTGAGAAAGTTGTATTTAATCAGCTTATTGACTTCCTAAATGAAAGTGCAAATCCTAATGAATTACAGTCCGACTTCCGACCACATCACAGCACTGAAACAGCTCCAGATGGTCAAAATCATAAATGACATCAGGCTCAATACAGATTCTGGTCAAGTATCAGTCCTGGTTCTGCAGGATCTCAGTGCTGCGTTTTATACTGTAGGTCACAGAATCCTATTTCTGAAAAACTGGGTTGGACTTTCTGGAGAGGTCCTTAACTGGTTCAGATACTATTTAGAAGGTCAGGGGCATTTAGTTATGATCTGCAGATATGAATCTAGTGAACAGGCATAAATGTGACTTGTGGAGTACCTCAGGGGTCAGTTCTTGGACCGATTCTGTTTAACTTGTATATGCTCCCTTTGGGTCAACTATTACAGAACTTTAACATCAATTATCACAGTTATGCAGACGATACACAACTTTATGTGTCTTTGTCATCAGACGAATGCAGACCAATAGATCTACTGTGTCACTGTTTGGAGCAAATCAATACCTGGATGAGAGAAAATTTTCTACAATTAAATGAAGATAAGACTGAGATCATTCTGTTTGGTAACAAAGAGGAGAGGGACAGCATCTGTAAACATCTGGAGACTTCGGCTCTTAAAACTACCAATCAAGTCTGTAACCTTCGAGTGCTGATGGACTCAGATCTGACTTTCAGCAGCTATATCAAAGCTGTAACAAAGGACCTTTTTACCATCAGAAACAACAGAATTAAAGGTTTAGTCTCCCAGTAAGACCAGTAGAAAGTCATCCATGCTTTTATCTCCAGTAGACTGAAGTAGTCTTTTAACAGGGCTTCCTAAAAAGAGCATAAAACATCTGCAGCTCATCCAGATGCTGCTGCTACAGCTTTAACTGAGACTAAGAGATCTGAACACATAACATCAGTTTTAAAATCTTTACACTGGTTTCCAGTCAGTCACAGGATATATTTTAAAACTCTGCTTATTGTTTTTAAATTCCAGAACGGTTTAGGACCAGAATACATCTGTGATATGTTCAGACAATATAAACCAAGCACAGCTCTTAGATCCAAGACTCGGGTCAACTAGTCCAGACCAGAGTCCAGACTGAACATGGAGAAGCTCATTTATATGTTATGCTGCAAACAAGTGGAACAAACCGCTAGTAGAGGTAAAACTTTCCCCATTTGTAAACACTTTTAAATGCAGTTTAAAAACTTTTTTATTCTAGTGGTGTGTAAAATCTGCATGAAAACGATTCATTTATGTAGACTTGCTGACTGCTTTTTATTTAGCAACTTTGTGTGAATTTATGCCTCAGCATGATTTTATTGTTTCTATCATTGTTTGCATTTCTTTTGATATGTTTTTTCTATTAAGCAAAGCTTATCGCATTGTTTTGTATGGCCTGTGCTATAAACTTGGACCATATTACAGCAGGATTCAGTTGACAGAGAAGTTTAGTTCAAACTGACACGGCCATCAAACACCCATTAATAAGAACAGAAGAATACTCTGCAGATGATGAAACAGCACACACACCCAGCCGTGCACACACTGTGTGTCCAAAGTCCCTCTGCAAACAAAAAACTCCTCCATTCAGAAACTAAACCAATATTTGTCGTCCACGTCTGACTTCAGCTAGCGCTCCTCCCTGTGTTCTGAGCCCCACCTCACTTATCACAGACTGGTACAGCATGCAGTGGCTGCAGGCCAGCTACACACGACTCACCCACACACACACACATCTTGTAAGCCGCCAGAACTGACTGAGAAAAGGTTCACATAACTGGGTTTACTTGGTTAAAGCAGGAACAAAGCAAGCTAATCTGAGATGTCTCACTTCATCAAATTAATCCAACAGCTGTTTTATTCTGACCACAGACACAGGACTTGCCTTAAATCTGAAAAATCTAAACCTCAGCAACAGTTTATAACTCTGTTTGGTCTCAGGATGGATTAAGGATGATATCTTCATGTATTTCAGAGAAACAGGAAGTGCAGTAAGGATGAATCACAGAGTCTGAAACGTGACCTTTAATTCCATGGCTGACCCGGATCGAGCCGGCCTGCCCTCTCTTTCTCTGCCTCACATGGGTTTGCTGAATCATATACAGTCATTTTAAGTTTAGACCTCGGTTTCAGCTTTTCTGCCTAAACAGCGAGGCAACCATCTTTCTTTTATCTGACAGTCTCAGGGGTTGAAAGACAACATTAAATAGTGGCTTTAATGCAAAATGGAGCAGCTTTGGTCAATTTTTCATCTTTGTTTTAAATTACTAGTGTTTGATTTTCTGTTTATATGGATGTTGTGCTGACTGATTTACACATTATGGAGAAGATGTGACATGAGAGAACATTAGAGAGGTGAGACACACGGATTGAGTCTTTAAACCCAGTCTATTAGATTATCAGTCAGACGAGTGATATTCACAATCTCATAGATTTATATGTCACTGACCGAGACAGAAAATGTAAGAATGAAGGTTTGTTAGTGTAGTTTAATGATCATACTCTTGTGTCTACTGAAATAATAAATACAAAGCGATGTTTGTGCTGTCAGTGAGGATGCTTAAAGGAGCATCTTTGGACATGGCATTAAATATTTAAAACTCCACCAGTTTGCGTGTGAAAGAAAAAGTGTAATAGTTTTTTCCATCTACAACTGTTTGATCAGGTTTTTACAAATGTTTATGTAAAATCTTTAAACTGACTGAATTTCAGAAAAACCTCTAATGATCAGTCCAGTCCTCCTGCTGGGGCACAAAACCACAGAAGAAGAAGCAGGAGAGATGTTAGGTGAGGGGGAAATAATGCTAACAGCTGCTGAAGCGAGATCAGTAGACAGGTCGTTCATCTGTCGGTGTCCTTTGTCTCTTGTCTCCTGTTTGAACCCCCGGGGACAAATACTGGCTCAGTGCAGGAGGTTTTGTTCCGGTTTGTCCGTTTACCACAAGACAAAGAGCTAAATGAGGAAAATCCTCTGGACTGTGTTTTATTGTCTGAAACGTTTCTGCTGCAGTCACAGGGCATGTTTTCGCTATGATCTTAATTAGTTTTATTAACCAAATCTGTAACTTCTGTGTTTGACCAAGATGCATGGGAGCCAATGACGAGGCTCAGTTTGATTTTTAATCAGCCAATCAGGAGAAGAGGTTTAAGTACCAAATCACTGAGCCCGGAGCGTTTACCTGTCTGTTCTGTCAGATCATCATCTTGTTTACAGCTGGGCTAACGCTAACACAATGTGTCTAAAGTTGGTCCTTGACAGCCACAGTGTGTGCAGGTTTTTGATGTATCCCTGTTCCAACACACCTTGATTGTGGATCCAACAGCTAATAAAGTTCTGCACAATGGTGGATAAATGTGAGTCAGTTTTAATGGAGCAGGAATGGAAAAACAGAACATCAGCCCTCGATGACCGGAGCCAACAGCGCTAACAGGTACAGTTGTCACAGTCTGCACACAGTCACGCCTCACCACAAGCTTCTCACAGAGCACATCTGATTTGTACATCAGTCCATCCTTCACTCCTCCTCCCTTCTTTCTTGTCCTGGCATGTCAGTTCTTGAGAAATAGTTGTGAGTGCACAGCAGATTTGGACACCAGAAGAAGGGATTCTCCATCCAGGGAAGCATTGAGCTAAGCGTTGCTTTGGGTTACGACATTCATGTCTTCACAGGCTTCAAACTAAACGATTTGTTGAATTTTCTTTCATCAGTTTTTGACATTTTTCTTTATTCATCTGATTGAAAACTGTATAAAGAAATGAAACTAAATCTGCAACCACAAGGACTATTTCAATTCTTCTTAGTGACACGAAAGACTGTTACGAAATGGTTGTTTTCAACCATTTTGTGCCACTTTACTGAGTTTAGTTTGCATTGTGCTTTACCCTAATTCACAGAATATTTTCTTCTTTATAATTTCAAATAATGCTAAATTTAGGTTGTTTATTACCACATTCTCTTGCTGTGGCTTTTGGTCTGTTATAGTTTGTGTGCTGCCATGTTCATATTTACGTTTTCTTTCTTTAGTTCAAATTTGAACTTTTGTATCTTTTGACTATATCTTTTCGTGTCTCTGGGGTAATTTTTATCCCTTTTCTCATCCTTTAATATTTTTTGTGGTTAATGTATGTGAACTCTGTGGGGATTTTGCACCAAGTTTTATTTGCAAGCCAGTGGTTGTCTCTATCAAGCATCGCCTTCCAAGAAAGATTCTGGTCCATGACTTGAAAGACTTGCTGTCTTTGAAACAAAGTGTGAATATGAGTATATGTGTGACTGGAGAAGAATAAATGAAGATGGGACATAGCACAAATGATAAACAGCATTAGACTTGCCTATAAAGAAAAAAAAACTTTCAGGATTAATCTGAATATCATTTTGGAATAATGCAACTGTAGCTCTAAACCTCTTTCAGATCTTTGAACAATATGTTAAGATTATCTCTGCAAAGGCTAACTCTGATAAAGTGAAGCAGAATAAAATGATGGCTGGCAGTTTTTGGTCAGAGTTCAGACCCAGCTTGGTATCACATGTTCTCAGGTTTTAAAGGGTTAAGAAAACAAAAACAAAAACAAAATTTCAGCCTAAACCTGATTTATGTGTGGGATCTGAGGTTAGCATGTTGCAAAGGAATATGCTTCACTGAACAGAACACAACATCTCTCAAACAGCCACAGCTGCTCCGTTCCACTCCAGCCTTTTGTTATGTTGTGAGTGATTATTTCAGCCGAAGAATTTCTGCCTCTCGGCTATGACTAACAGCACAAACAACAGCAGGGATTGTGTAGCCCAGAGCACCAAACACACTGCAGTAGGAGGGGCCTGATGTTGCTTAACCTGTTGACAAACGGGCCTGAAGGAGCTAATGAAGAGCTGCAGCGTCTCCACATCAGAGATATAGTAGACGGTTGGCTGGAAGAAACAGATCTGACTGACACATTTTGCTTCAGTAACTTGTTTTTGTTTGCTTGTGAGCGGTTTTTTCAGTGAAGGGTTGCAGACAGAAACAGTCCCAAGAGAGCTCTGAAAGCGGGCAAGTAGCAACAAGCACCGTACCACATTTCAGCTTGGAGCATATTCACTTATTTTATTTCCATAACATTCAGACTGCACTTCTCAGCTCATCAGCAATACTGAAAGTTTTATTCAAAGGATGAAGGCTTAACATTTGGGACATCAGCTTTTCTGGAAATGATTATGATCAGAACATCAGAGAGGAGCAGCTGGTGTTTACGAACTCTGCTAACCTGCACTTACACAGGTAACCGAAGCTACAGCCTGTTCACACACAGTGTTTACGAGTGTGACAGAGCAGGGTTATGAAATTGAGATCAGGCTTTCATCTTCACCCGTCAGTAACAAGGGAGCTGCAAACATCTGTGGTCTAAAGCTGAATGACAGACACTCATGGATCAGGATTTTGTCATCTGAATCTGCATAGAAAAAAAAACAACTATAGTCGTCGGGTTTAAGATGCTTTCACAACCATGAGAGCATAAATCTGCACACTGATGAACTGTGACACCTCACTCACATAAATCCTCTAACAAAGCTGCAGCTGAGACTGCATTGCTTACTGTGATTCAGCAGTAAAAACAGCCAATGAGTCACACTGTACTCTACTGTACCACCAAAAACACACACAGGTGTGTGTGGATAGCAAAACACATCGCTCTCACTCTGAGACACAACCAGGTAGGGGGACCTCTGACCTGTAATGATAACAGCCTCACACCAGAGTTCCTGCAGGAGCTACAAACCCACAATCTGACAAGCAGAAACACTAATAACACACTGTGGAGGTGGACATATCATAGCTGAAGCTAAATGAGCATTATGATTCAAAACACACAAACACAACACTGGGAACAAATTTAAACTCTTCTTCTTGTCTGATTAAACCTTTACAAAAGCGCGATTGGTTTGTCCTGCAGATTTCAGGCTCATCAGTAAGGAA
This sequence comes from Pseudomugil tenellus, assembly GCA_037177515.1. Classification (NCBI taxonomy): domain Eukaryota; kingdom Metazoa; phylum Chordata; class Actinopteri; order Atheriniformes; family Pseudomugilidae; genus Pseudomugil; species Pseudomugil tenellus. Next base: position 1,243,135 of record JBAMHX010000011.1, read on the forward strand.
ATATCACGGCTAAAAATCCTGGAAAGACAGATGTTTTTCCACAGATGTGCATTTAAAGATCCTGTTGTTTTATGCTAATGATCAGAGATGAAAATGCATCACTAATCTGAGAAGAAATAGGCTGATTTAAAAACAAAAACAGTCATTTCCCCAGGTGGAAACAATTAAAAGTTGTAGAAACTTTGAATTACAATCAGCTAAATCTAAAAGTAGACGACAGCTGAGAAGGTTGTTTGTAAAGATTCAAGAAAAGACATCATGTAGAGAAATATCAGGCCAGGAGACTGTTGTAAACAATGGCTGATGGAGCTGTGTGTCCACCAGTCAGCAGTGGAAGAAGTGTGAGTCACAGAGCTCAGAACAGGCACATGTGTTCAGATAGGATCCATGACTCCGTGACGTGTGGGATCAGAGCACCGTGGGGGGCATGAGAGAGGGAGCGTGAGTTGATCAGGAAAGTGGGGGATTCCTCCATGACTCAGAGTGAGTCAGACAAATTACGCAGAGATGTGTGTGTCTGAGAAGTCTTAAACTAATCTTTTAATTCAGACCCAGTACCAGGATTATAGCTGCAGATGATCTGCCTTACTCCAACATCTGCCATGTTTACATGCAAAAGATCAGGTTACAACTCCCATCAGGCCTAAACTGTTTACATAAGCCTGATGCATTATTCCAGATCACATCTGCTTTCATCACATCTTTGATTAGAAGAAATAGACTAAAGTGTCTAACTTTATATGATACAGAAGAATAAAGAAATGGTGATTTCTGATGTAAATAAATGTTATCTTCTTCTACTGAATTATTACTCGTTACCTGTCAAAAACGCTGTGATTGCATTAAATCTTTCCATCATACAAACAAAACTGATCACTTGGCTTCTTTCAGTGTTCATGTAAACATGTTTGATCAGATGAGATTAAATCAGACAGATGAAATATTTCTCATGTAGACGTTGCTGCTGTCTGACAACTTGTGGAGATGCTACTTTGGTGCTGGTGGGAATTTAATACGATTAAGCACAAAGTTCAGAGATAATTGTTCACTTATTTGTTCTTTTTAATCAGACTGTTTCTGCAGTTTTGGGGAACTCATGGGAATATGAAGCATTTCAATCACTCAGAATAAACAGAATCATGGAAAGGATTCCTACACAATTGCTTTCTTCTAGAAATAAGCAGTTTTTGTTGGACTAAGTTAATTTAAATTAATGTAATTTAAACTGAGACTAAATAAAACATATCACTGAAATTAATAATCCCACTGAGCTGAATTTGACAAATACATTTCAGTTCAAACAACTAAAATAAAGGAACTTGCATCATGGAGCAGTAAATAAGTTAAATTATCATTAATTGATTAAATTAATTTGACTCAAGTACATTAAGTTGGAATAACAGAATAGTGTAGTTTTAGAATAAACCAAATGACTTTTTAAATCTTAATTTAACGTTCATTTTCAGTGCAGTTTACAGATGACAGGACACTTAATAATCCAGACAGAGTGAAAAGTTGGCTGGTAAATAAGCTGCATCTCCAAAGTCAAATCTGCTCTGTATTAATTACATACTGATTACAGGCGTGTAATTACTCGTTCCAGTCTGCGATCTGCTCTGCAGAGTTTCTGTCCGCCACATTCCTGACGGCATACTTACTCCGTATGTGCACACAGACACGGTGGCAGGATCTGAACACTCACACAGAAACCTCTGAAACAACAGCAGCAGACTGAACCAGATCTGCGATTTGGAATCACATCTTCTCTCTGCTCGTCTCACCTCGACCCATAAAACCGTTATTTCTTTCTACTGAGTCAGCAGAAAGACAGAATCTTTCTCTTTTTCCAGGGTCATAAACATTCCTCATCTCTCAAAGGTCCACTGAGGCTCAAAAAAGAAACCACACTTTTTTTTAACTTCATTTATGCTTTTTTTTTCATTTACTCATATTTTCCATTTTCCATTAGACTGTTTCCTCTCTGAAAACGTCAGTTTCATGTCCTTGACTAAACTGTCCAAAAAAAACAAAAAAAAAAACAAATGAAAACCCCAAGTTGTTTTTTTTTTTTTTTGTTTTGTTTTCCTTTGTCCCAGAACATTCCTTTACAGGACAGCTTTCCTCAACCTGTGTACGCACACACAAACACCCTGCTGAGAGCCAACAAAAGGTAGGAATCCAGAGCAAAACTCCAGTTTCTCTCTCCTCCCCCTTCACATTTCTTTTCTCCCCTCTACCTCCGCCTCAGTCCACACAGCTGAGATGTTCAGTTCCTGTTATATTAGTCAAATATTGAAATGCTGGAGATGGAGGAGAGCAAAGAGCTAGAAAACAAGAAGCTGTGATTTTCCATCCACACTCACCAGATAGTTCATTTTGTCCCTGCGGCAGTGAGGCGGATGTGGGAACTCTGGGACTTTAGCTCAGTCCCTCAGGAGCACTTTGCCAACAGATCCTGAAAGGAGAGAAAATCCAGCAAAGCTCCCAAACTCCTCCAAGTCTTCTGTGTTTATTCCCCCCTTTTCTCTCTTGTTCTGTCGTGTTCAGTCTTGTTCTCAGCAGTGAAACAGATCCTGACACATTCTGCTACTTCCTGATCTCATACAACAAAAATGAGACTGCTGCTTGGCCCATTTACTTCACCCTCGGTTGCCCGTCTTTCTCCCTCGATCACCCTCTCCCTCCTGCCTGTGGAAAAGAGGGAGGAGTGTGTAACCCAACACGTAACTTCCTGTTGGATCCTGACATTCCCTCTATCCAGGCTGGCCATTGGAGCTTTTATCATGTAAATGAGCAGTGCCCTCCCTCTGTCCCCTCTGGACCCTCTCTCTCTCTCCCCCTGCTGTCCCATACTGGGAAGTTCCTACAGGATCATACAGGTGATAAAATGGGTGGAGAAGTTCACAGCTTTTTGTAGTTGCATAAAGAGGTTTGCATGGAAATATGTTGGGCATCATTTTACAATTTACAAAACTATTTTTTTTTGTTCTAAGAACAGTCTGGGTGGCAGAAACCAGTTAAAACCAGAAGGTGTGGAACTCTCAGCCATTTGCTACCCAAGCAGAAAAAAATCACAGCCTTTTGTTTTAATTCTAACTATAAACCTTAATAACTTCTTAAAGTTATAACTTTCTTGAAACCCCTACCATAATACCTTTAATCCTAAAAAGGTTCTTTAATTTCACCTTGTCACTGCTGTTGTCCCCATTTTTAAGGACAAAAATGTCCCATTAAGTCACATTAAACCTACATTTGTATTCTAATAGATGTAACACAGCCCTGTGATAGACTGGCGACCGGTCCAGGGTGTACCCCGCCTCTCGCCCATTGGCTGCTGGGATTGGCTCCAGCCCCCCCGCGACCCCGTTCGGGAATAAGCAGTAGAAAATGGATGGATGGATAGATGTAACATAAATGGAATTATGCATTAAGTGATATTAGGAGTTCATTGTCTAGATAAATAGTAAAATTGGCATTTGGAAAAAAGATTTTCTCAAAGTGACTAAAATGTCCATAATGATGAACAAGATTTACTTTTCAAGGTAAAGTGTTACATCCAGATTAATATAAACTGTAATTTCATCTAATCAAAATGAGAAAGAAAGATAAAACAATAAAGATTCGTCTGAATTAACAAAGATAATTATATATAAAACATATTAGGCTGCAGCTCAGGAGGAAGATCGGTCATCTTTTAACCCAAAAGTTGAGAGATCGATTCCAGTGCTCCCCTTGCCCTTGGGCAAGACACTGAACCCCAAGTTGCCCCCCGATGGGCTTATCGGGGTGTAAGTGTGTGTGAATGAGTGAATTCACTGTGTTGTGTAAAGGGCTTTGAGTGGTCAGCAGGACTAGAAAGGCGCTACATAAGTCAATTTAATTGATATGTAAACAGATTACTCTAAGAGCATGAATAAAACTATTTGGCATATTTTTGATATTTAATATTCTAAGGAATATAGAGATTTGTGTCTCATTTGTCGGTTTATCATTTCAGTGTACATTCAGGTCTGTATAACAATTTCATGACAACTTTAAAAGCAACAATAAACAAGTTCCTGGCCTTAAAACTTTTCTGATTATGGCCTGTTTTGACAAAATAGTGACATTTATTATGACTATTCCTGGAGCCATTGTTGTTCTGCAGCATCTTGAGACAGAAACCGCAGTTCACAGCTATTTTTCTAGCCTGGAGCTGTATGTTACAGCTACGTGTTCTTCTACGGCACCACATAACACGGAGCAGCTAGAAATCAGCCCCATGTCCATTTTTAACGTAACATTGGCAGAGTTAGAAAAAAAGAGGAAACAACAGCGCATTAGAGTAAAGATAGAGAGACATCAGAGGAACAGTGGAGTCTGCTTCCATCATCTGAATCTGGCGTTCCTGTTGGACTATATCTTTTCTGCAGCTCTGACTGCCTCGCTCATATTCAGACAATAGTTAGACTGTGAGTGAGCCAAAGGGAACTGGAGCCAAGCATCCACAAGAGCATACCACACACCTACATACTCTCTCACTCACACACACACACACACAGTGTAAGAAACACCAGAGCAAGAAGTCATTGAGTGCTATCTGATGTATATCCTATATAATATAATCTGAATATGGTGCCGTCCTCTGCAGAGAAGTGTCCTCAGCTTATTATCTCAAACAGAGACCAATGATGTTATGGCTATAAATTTTCTTGATACAATTACTGCCAGAGAAATAGTCTTTGACTATTCTGCTTTAAATGTTTCTAAAACTAAAAGCGTGTGAAATCACACTTAACTGGGTTTTATTCCTCTTTAACTTCTATTTATTTCTCTTTTGGTGCCAAACTAACTAAATATTTTAACAGCAAAGTAACTAAGTAGTATTATTCCCACTAAATCCTCTGTGCTGTGTAAACAATAAATAATACCAAGAAACTCTATCCTAATAAAAGCTTTTAAACTTCCTTAATCTGTTGGGAATTTCAGAACCGGTTCTGGTTGTCTGTCCGCAGGCTAGGTCTGGAAAAGTCCAGAAGAGGCATTCATTCCCAGCCTGAGAGGATGACGAGTTTCGGCACAAACACTTCTTCTGTGGTGGTGATGTCAAAGTCAGGCTGAGGTCAAAAGGTCATGAACAGAAACCGATCTAACAGGCTGATGAAAACACACATACCGCTTTCCAGTATCTTTTATCAGGCCCAACCCAAACCAGAACCAGTACCAGTAAACTGAACCGAGACATGAACAAACTAGATGATAGCAGCGGATCTGAAAAATCCTTCTCCAGCAAGTGGTAAAACAGGGTTGGAAGGGAGGAGGAAGGCGGGGAGGTCATGCTAATGAAAGATGCTCTTTATGCAGAAGGATTCTGGGATCATGCGTCAGGCCTCCATCCAAGAGGTCAAAAGTCTATCAGCTGTGTTCACTTCAGAATGGGACGATTTAGTGTAAATGAATTCATTCACAGCACAGTTACAGCCATTCAGCGCGTCTGCAGCGTTATCGTGAAGCTGTGGAATGAATGGCCGCCTATCACAAAAAACAGACAAATAGCCACTGAATTTCCTTTACAACAGTGACAGTTACTGGTCCAGGTTTTAGTTTGGAGACACAGACCGGAAGCTGAAGTTTAAACAGCAGAACCAGAGTTTCTTCTGTTGCACTGGGTCTGCCGCATCAGAAAGTGTGAAAAATCTCAGACTTCACTCAGACAGAAGCAACTGTAACCAGTAACACTCCCGCATCTGGAGATGATCTCCACATCACCAACAGCCCAGCACAGTTACTGGCCACAGATTTCTGCAGAGATTCTTCTTTACTAGAAATGTAGCCAAAAATACTCCATGTGTTTACAAAAAAAACACTGGAATAAGGTTTAAGTTCAGAAATAGTTTTTCTCTTCAACTCTAATTATTCAGAATTTTTATTGGCTAATACTTAATATTTAATAGTTAATAGAATAATAAAAGCCAGAACGTCATCTATAACGGTTTTGCTTACTGAAAATTGTTTTTGGTTTTATTGGGAGGAGTTTGATCTCCTCTCTGCTTCACTTTGACAGCAAATGATGCTGCATGCAGATTACACTTTCCACACCATGCTTGAAGTCCTACCCGAGGCTGTAGCGGTCCCTGAAGGCAGTCAAACATTTTACAGAAAACCTGGAGGATCACAGAACACACACACATCAGCTTACACAAAGCTGTTTTATGTCTAACATGTGTATACGTGTTAGGGAACACAATCACTGGGACAGTTTGGATGAAGCAAAGTTCAGCTTCAGCTGGGAGATATCAAATCAGAATAACAAGAAGAAGGGCGACCAATTCATTCATATATATAATAT
>JBAMHX010000011.1:1249562-1274995 GCA_037177515.1 Pseudomugil tenellus
TATATATATATTTATCTATTTATTTATTTATTTATATATATATTTATATATTTATCTATTTATTTATTTATATAAATGATAGGCTCTCTCAGTTATAGGACAGCATCCACATCCAAGCTGATCTCCACATCCTTCCATCAGCTGCATCATCAACATGTTTGCTTGCTCCATCACCTCCAATGTGGAAACGACATGACTTGATGTTTAGATTCACCACACTTTGAGTCTGGCAGAACCTTTTAATTCCTCGTGAATAGGAAGAGCTTTCCATAACCAGAGTATGGATTTATCTCCATGTTTATCTCCAACCTCTCTGTTAATTACAGCCAACACATACAACAGATGAAAAAATCTCCACCTGTTCACAGACACATTATTAAAAAAAAGGTCAAAACAAAACAGCAGTTAAAGGCAAAGAATGTGACATGACAGATAAATATGAAACTGCCCTGAGCGGGTAAAAACAGAATTATGAATAAGACTAATCCATTGTACACCCACAATAATGCTTCTGCCAGTGACCGACTGAAGATTGTAAATTAGTAATCCATCCATCCATTTTCTTAACCACTTCATCCAGGTCAGGCTGGTGGGTAGCTGAAGCCTGTCCCAGCAGTCATCGGGCAAGAAGCAGGGTACACCCTGGACTGGTCACCAGTCCATCACAGGGCAACACAGAGACAAACACGCAGACACACTCATATTCACTCCATTTTAGACAGTGCCCAATCAACCTAAAATGCATGTTTTTAAGAGTGTGGGAGGAAGCCAGAGTAAATGAGTGATTTTGTAATGTCATTACTGAAAAACAGAAGCTGAACCAATTCAAAGAAAAATAAAAACATTTTTAACTGTTTCTCAATGTCATTCATTCCTACACAGAGTAAAACTCACCTCTTGTCGTGTTTTTTTTTTTCCCTTGTTTTTACGTAAAGCCAGGTGTATACAGTACTGATTCAGTAAACTGAGATCTGATTACTACAGTAAAAACAGGAGGCCAGATCATTCCCAGCTGCTTCTCCAGAGACCGTTCGGTCTTTTTATAGGATATTAAAAGTAGAGTAGGCTAATTAGCATTCAATCTAAATATAGAGCAGCACAACAGTCCATCATGCTCTGCACTTTTGCAGGTTTTTGCAGAAATCTTACAGACAAAAACAGAAAAAAAAAACAGTTGACAGTACTGGCTTCAGAGCCTGTTGGCTTCAGATCAGTCAGAAGATTTTCTGATATGGAGCTGAAGCTAAAGCTGGTCAGGTCTAGACCACCAGAGGCCTTCTCACCATTACAGCAGTTTTACTGACAGCTGCGTTGTTCATATTTATACCGCATCATATCTGCATCAGTCAGAATGTTGATGGTGCATTCAGGAACACTCCAACTGCACGGTGATGTGGTAACACTGTTTTAAACTATGTAACTAATGCAGAAGGTACACAGTAAATATCCCCAAATTAGCACAGAGTCTAACTGCTAAGCAGCGTTTTAGGATCCATTTCTTCAGATGTTGAATTATTCTTATTTCTGGGTTTCGGAAACCCAGCTTTGACAGGGAAGCAACGTCCAGATGAAGTGCCGAGCAGTTTGATCCCTGCTGTACTACAAAAAAAAAAAAACAAAAAAACATCAGCATCATGAGAATCATTCAAATTTGGGATCTTGAAACATGAATATCTGTAATAAATGTCACAATATCTCAGGCCAAGTTGACGAGAACCAAGACTTCTGTTGTGTATTGAATCCTCTGCTCCAGGAGAGGATTTCTAAACTACAGCAAGAATATCTGCAAAGCGACACCGATCCAGCAGCCGTCAGAGGAAGCTAGACGTTTCTTACACAAGTCCTGGAAAGAATCTGACCTCATTTCAGAGCTGCAGTCTTCCAGCGAGGTCAAACATGATTCAGAACTGCAATTTGTATAGCAGTGGCATCTACGGTCTGCAACACACACACACGCACCGTTGTGCCTGGTGTCCCAAACGACTGTCTGGCCAGAGGAATGCTATGCTTCCTGTTCGCTGTGTCAGTTCTTCCCAGCAGCTTGATAAGAAGTCTTATTCTTTCCGTTAACAGACAGAACAACTTCTGAAACTATTATCTGTCACAAACTCATGCTGCCATAAATACAAACTCCAATAACTCAGAGGTTTGATGAGACGAGGACTTGGCAGCTAAAGGAATGAAAAAAAGAATATCTTTCATTTCAGTTAAAGCAGAATCTAAAAATATCTCAGAGAAGCCAGGTTAAATAAAAATAGAAATCATTAAAATAGAAAAGAGGAAGACTACTTTAGCAACACTGAATGCAGAGAACAAGAGAAATCAGTGACAATATACACACACAGAGAACACTAAGAAGACACAGGTAGAAGGAATGAAACTAGGAAAACTAACAAGCACGACAGCTTGAAGCTAAACAGAATAAATGAAATAGAACAACTATAAAAGAAACTACAACCAAAATTACAAACCATGACAACTTCCTTCTGCTCGGACATTAACAGCCTACATACACACACACATGCACAGTGATACAGGTCAGAATGCACCATCTGAAGATGATGCGTGTATCTGCTAAGCGAACAGTCAGCAGAAAATCTGTGTGAAGATCCCGACTCAGCAGAAACTCCATGCTGTCCTCGTCAACGACCTCCTCCTCTCTGTGGTTTGTCTGAAGAGAGGTGATCTGTAATGGCTCATTTTTACCCCCCCAAGAGGCTCTAAAACCATAGATTTTCAAATTTTTAAAAATCAAACTTGAAAGAACAGCAGGACTTCAGTGCAGCTCTGAGGGTCATACATTTTAACTCACTACTCTGCAAAGGAAACATGCAGAGTGATTCAGACTCAGCAATTATAATGAAATCTTGGTGACCTTCACCTTAAGAAGGAAGTTAGAAAAAAAGAAAAAAAAAAAAAGAGATCATACCGGTCTCTCGATCAATGTCATTCATTAAGCTGTCATTAAATACTAACCTGACGCAGGCTGAAAAAAAATTCCAGGAGGAATAAAATAATATATTCCATCCAAAAGTCAAAAGCTATTTTTTCACAGAGTCTGCCAAAAATTTGCTTTTCAAAATTACAACTTCTACTGATAAATTAATCTATAAAACTATTATCAACAACGTGATTGAAAAGCTTTTCTTGTGAGGGTTAGCATAAAGCACGTGTCAAAATCAGGTCCTCAAGGGCCGGTATCCAGCAGGTTTTGTTGTTACCTGCACTAACACACCTGATGCAAATTAAATGGATCCAACAGGTTCTTGTCAAACTTTTCATTAATTTCATTCAGCTGTGTTGGAGCATGGGGACAACAAAAACCTGGAGGGACACCGGCCCTCGAGGACTGGACTCCGACACCCTGGCATAAAGCGTTCTAAGATGCAGGAGGATGGAGAGCAACAAATGTTCAGTCAGAAAACAAGTTTTTGCTTTTTGGTTCTTTCTGGAAAATAAAACTCAGAATTTGACATGAAATACAGATTAATTATTCAGAAACTTAATTTAAAAAATGTCACATTCTGGGCTACATTATTTTAACTTATGTTGTTTCTTTGATCTGGAATTGATCATGATTTTATTACTTTTTAATTGCTGTTATTTCCTTTTCCTTAAAATCATCCTAATTAATTTTTAATGTTTCAATGTTACTATAAGCACTGTCAGTGCTTATCACCCTGTCAGTGAATTCAGCTGTACTAATAGATTTGTCTTGATGACATCACAACAAATTTGTCCTTAAATTTTTGCTTAAAAATTCTTAAAACTTCCTTCATGTTCATTTTGTCCTTTACATAGACAAACTATATATCAAGGTATTTTTCTCTTCTTTCACCTCCCGTGATCATTACTGAGACTGGCCTTCCAGGTTTCTCACAAACCGCGTGAAAATGCTGGCAGCATCCATTCCTTACCCAGAGGACTTAAATTATTGTATGACAGAGTTTACTCTTCAAATAAAGAGGTGGCAAGTTTTTTTAACCTTCCATAAAAACTAAAAACATGACCATACTACTAACTACTGCTACTAACATTACAAGATCTCTTTTATGCAACCATGTTTGTAACAGTGACTGGGGGGTGCATCAACCCCAAATTATTAGGAATTTGAGCCTTTTTGATTCTGAGTGGGTCCGTAGGGAGTAACCCTCATCACAAGAGCGTTAATCATCAGGTTCAGTTGTATGTGTTTTTTAGATCTTCTAAAAGGTAAGCTGTCAATCATAATTTACCCCACAGAGCTACACGATTGTTCTCAAGAAACTGTCAACAATAGAAGAGATAGCACCAGTAGAAACCACAAATCTGAACAAAAGCTGAGCCAGGATTCCTCTTTTCAGTCCAACAAGAGCCACAATCCAGCAGGTATGTATTCCTGCTCAAACACACCTGAATAAATCAGTTTATTTAAGCAGAAAGCAGGGATACATGGAAAAGCTGCTGGGTTGCGGCCCTCATAGGATCAAATTGAGTACAACTTTGCTAAACTCACCTCTGCTGTTTCTGTCGGTTACAGACTCAGGCAGATTTCTGTCTCAAAATGATCTGGGAACACACCAGCGGCTCATAACCCAGCTGCCATTAGGTTCATGGAAATAATGTGGGAAAGTAGCTCATGGCTGTATGTCCATTAGTGGGAACAAGTCAACACAGCTAAACACACACAGAGACATAAGTGGACATGAAAGCATCTGCAGCTTTGGCGATTATTCATAAACATGAAGCTGCGAGTTTAGTCTGTTCTGCTCCCTTCCTGTCAGCTGGCCGTGAACACAGAAGCCAAGCAATTTATTCTGTGTTTAATTATGAACAATTTGGTACAGGCTGGGATGGAGGGAATAGATTAACAATGATAAAAACTGCTGAAGCAGCTGGATGGATGCAGAGGCAGCTGGGTGAATAAGAGCCAGAAATTGGAGAAAATCCAACAGCACACACAGCAGGAACCCAGTCGCCTGTTCTGGCAAAATATTTAAGATCTAGTAGGATAAAACAGTTTATCTGGTCAGCTAAGTTAAGTTAGAGCCATCAACGCTGTTTTTGTCCCAATATAACCAGCCCATCCACTTCCTGTGAACAAGTGGTTGTCAAAGGAACTAGGGCGGTGCAACAAACAAGTTACCTTTACTGTAATACCAGCCTGCATGATAAACATTCTGTAAAGACTGCAGTAAACTCTTGTCCCTATTTGCATATTGTAAGGACCTGCTGTGCATTCATCCTATGTTCAATGGGAAGTAAAATGTACATGGAGCAGCCTTGGATGCCCGTTTCCTGATGCTTTCAGTGGCAGTGATAGATTGCACAGAGGGAGCATAGTGATGGCTGAAAGTGGTGAGAGAAATGATGTAGTTGCAGAATTCATGGCAAAAAAATCCACATTAGTTATTTGAGTCTATATTGGTTACAAGCAGGCGGCAATCTCTGGCTGCTGAATTTGAGGCCAATAAGGAAGTAGAAATACTTGCAGTTCACGCATCACCGCTAGATGATGCAATAGAGAGCAATGCCCATAGACTCCAATGTTAAAATGTCTGATTTCACAGCTGAAACAAACATGTTTACAGAGTGGTTTCATTTTTTCGGTTTAATAGGTACTATTCTAGGGGGTGGGGGTGATTTTTTTTTCTAATGCCTCGATTTCTATGTTAATTTAATCTGAAATTTAGAGGCATATCGTTTTGATTGATGTGTGTTAGAGCTCTACCTTTTCATCCATTTTTAGATTTTCCAGTAATGATGAAACACCAAGATGGTGACAGTAGGACCCACCTATTGGCTTCAAATCTGAACTTCAGAAACCTATGGATAACGTGACGTACGCGCTGTCCAGTATTTATACAGTCAATGGTTACAAGAGACACGACACCATGGATACATGCATCCGGCAGAAACACTGGCACCAACAGAGCAACAACAAGGATGTACTGGCACTGCTAGCATTTGCAAAACCAGTGCTACTTATAAAATCTATTAAGGCATCTTCATCGTCCCAACATCTGGAAAGCTAACATAAGACCATATCGAACTGCAGATCAAACAAAAAGTGATCTGAAAAATAAAAATCTTACAACAAAACGAACAGAAACACCCATTTTTCCAGAGATAAAAAATGGACAGTGTGGTCTATAAGAGCAGGTTGACCACCACTCTGTTACACACGCCTGACAAGGCAGATGTGACGTTGGCTAGATACAAACATGTTGTTTTAACAAACAGCGTTTACGGAACGGAAAGGTCTTTAGTTCGAAGTCCAATTTACTGAAGTGATTCTTCAGCATCAATCTGAAGATTGAAGATGTCAAGAATGAAAAGATGTCAAAGAAAAGACTGCTTTTCATAATCTTATCTTCCATAATCACCTGATGGGGCAAAATCCAGGTGAAAAACCAGTCAGGTGCCAGCAATGACAACTTCTCTTCATTTTCCACAAAAAAAGAACAAGTGATGATCTGAGGGTGACTATGGTGCAGGGATAATGTTTAAAAATCCATTTAAAAATCCTGGATCTCTCTCTCTCCCTCTCTCTCACACTTACACTCACACACACACACACACACTAAATGCCTGTTTAATGGAACATTCAATATTAATGAAACACTCCGCAGCATCACTGACATGTCATCAGGGTCCGCTGCTCAGAGCGGATCAGCAGTTTCCAGACTCTGTGATGAAGACATTCCTGCAAACAAGGCAGAAATCTCGCTTCGCAGTGAAAATGTGAAAACCATTTATTGCTTTTTCTGCTCTGCACGGTTTTCTTTAATATAAATATAAAACTATCATGAACAACCATGTTAATTCCAGTCAACATTTAGACATGATCTTTAGGACAGCCTCAGTTGCCAAATTATGAAGCAAAAATGATGTAAAATGAATAAACAGATCGAGTTTAAAAAAAAAGCCAACCAAAACAACAAAGAAGAATTTATTACTAACAGTGCTTTGTGGAAATAATACACAGATCAACAGTGACCAAACCTTTTCTCATTTGCATATCATTTTATCAAGTATTGGCTTTCAAGAGAATAGTATTGGGATTTAAATAAACATCACAAACTATTTACATATTAACACTTTCTTCTAGCCATTATTTGCAATTTACAGTAACGTATGCCATTAATCCACTATTCTCACAAAACCAACAAACTCAATTGTATTCAAACATATTGTTAGTCTTTGCTTCTCCTGATCAGACATTAACATCAACATCCATTCACCCACCCACCCATCATCTGTACCGCTTATTGCAATGAGGGCTTGCAGTTAGCTGGAATCTATCCCAGCAATCATTGGTTTAGAGGCGGAGTACATCCTGAACAACAAAAAATTCACCATATATTTAGACATGTAGCTGCTGCTGCTGCTATGTCCTTGTTGTCCAATTCCAGTCAGGAAAGCCAGGAATCGAACCAATCACTGACAGATAACTGCTCTTCCTCCTGAACTACAGCCACTGTACTTATATGGTCACAAATTAGCTACAAAACACTTGTGTTTTTTATTTTGTTTTTAGTTTAACATAATTATTTATTTGTATTTATTGGTAATTTCATTCCATCATATTTTCTAAGCTCTCTTTATTTACTGTATTTACTTTGTTTTAATGTTATTGTACATAAATGTAAGGGATTAAAGGGTTAGCAAGGAGTAGAAATGGTGATAAATGCAGGATAATCACATACTTTAATAACACAAAAATGCTAATTATAAGCAGACAAAAAAAACCTGAGTTGTAAGAAATTAAATTCTCCCTAAAAGCTGACAGATGCGGTGGGGTTTGGGGGAGGAGGGGGTGGTGGTGGTGGTAGGATTGAGTGGGAGGGTTTGAACAGGAAACAGATACTAGAAACACATAGTCAACTTCTCTGATCTCCATGAATCAAAGTGTTTCTGATGTTCATTTAATGATTTCTGTCTTGTCTACATGTTCCTGCATCACATCACACAGACCCTCCTGTTGCCCCTGGCAACTCCCTGCAGAGAATGGCGAACGGAGAGGAATTGAGATGCAGGGTGGTGAGTGTGTGTTTAGGTGGGAGGAGGGGCATGCACTTCTAAGCAGTGATGAATATATGTTGACTATGCTTTGCGCGCGCATACACACACACACACACACAGGTGGAACTGCACTAGCCCGTCTATCCAGCAGTCCCTGTTGAAAGCATCAGGAAACCCCAACATGTGTTTGAGGACACACTAATGACACAGACATGGACAGAACCATCAGCAGCTGAACTTCGCTGACTTGAAGATGCTAATCCTCAGATTATCACATGACCGCACACAGCAGTGGTTTGTAAAGAAACTTGAGCAGATTACATTTTTTTTTCCATTCTAATAAATGGTTTGTGCTCTCATTCAGGATCAAATCTGATAGATGGTCTGGGATCCGAGTATGGTAGTATCAAATCTACTGTTCTGTCTGTGATCTTGCTTTATGGGATCTGGTATGCACGGAAGTTACAATGCTATCAGCTCATATTGATCACTAGATCCAATCCATAGCAGTAGCAGAATGTGTGACATTGTATTGTCATTGATTGAATCTATGGGATATTGCATCATAATGAAATGTTTCATGTCTGCTCCCGATTTGGATCCCTGTTGGGGTTATTGTTAGAAAAGAATCTGTGATCCAAAATGCTGCAGTGAGGACTCGGCACTGGATCAGCAGAGATCATTTTGTTCTGGTTTTATCTTCTCTTCATTGGATCCCTGTAAAATCCAGAATAGATATCAAAATGATTCTACTTGCATATAAGGCATACACACCTCAGAGTTCCAGATTTGCCCAATATGAATGTATGTACTTTGTATGAAACCAGCTCCAAGTTTAATCTTAGGGAAGTAGACACCCGCTCTACCTTTAAGATCAGGCTTTCAGCTTTCTTTAATCTTAGCCCCTTTCAGACTTGCTCTTGTTACCCGGACGTTACGTTGACATTGACTTTTTGATCCTCATGTCTGAAAGGTACAGTCCGGACATTAAGCGGGTACATTAACACGGTCTTTACCTATTTGAAGACCTAGTACAATGTCAGCTTAATTACCGGGTAGATGAATTCTGTTCAGACATGTAGATTAATGTGCGGACATTGACCTGAAGGGAGGGAGGGGGAAATGGGAGGGCAGATGCAAAGCGATGATGTAATTTCCTACAAAAACGTAAACCTAATGCGAGTGACCGAAAGATTAGAAAATAACGAGAAACTGGTGAAACAAGAAGTCAAAGAACTTCTTCAAAGAACTTCAAATTCAGGAACTTCGGTCAGCAACCATAATAGATGGTGAAGCTAGCGTGGAACTAGACATCAACACTCAAAGACCTCTTGACACGACAGTAAACGAGGTACATTTTATTCTTATCTAATATGTAATATATGCCCAGATATTAGCTGGTTACTCTATCTGAAAATGGCTTTATACAGTAGTTGGGTCAGGCTTGATGACCCTTAGACGGCCTTTCCTTCTGTGCATCAGGTGTCATGTAATTCAGAGTGCCTGAGACTAGATGATTATTATGGAATTAGTATTCCCGCTGAACCAACTCAGAGAAAATGGCCGCCTTGAAGACAGCCAGTTTGTAAACATCTACAATTATGCAGCATAAAACTAGACAAATCCAAACTGATTATAAAAAACATGGACATGAGAACAGCAGAAAATGTTGGTGATGACAAATAAGTCAAATATTTATGCAATGTTTTACACACAACCCCACTGTAGTAACACATCAGTAACAACAACTGCTTTATGCTGTTTGCACTGGAAACTTAGTGGAAACTAAACTTATTAGAAAGAAACAATGACAGACTGCAGAATTTCTGAGCACAGCCTTGTTGATATCTGAACTTTTTGGGTTCTCTATTCAGAAAAACGAGGTCCCTTTGTCACTTCTGTAAGATTCTTTTGAAAGCAACGTTGGAAGACAACTGGAAAGCACAATTACTCTACTGCTACAGGCCTGGACTTCAAGGGAATGTCCCATGATGCACTGGGTTCCTCTCCGCTTTCTTTACATGTACCACTATTTGACATTTTTACTGTCATTACTTTTCGCTTTCTCAGCTCTTTGACCTCTATTTTCTGTCCAAAGAAAAGTGGTCCACACCGATGGCTGTCCCTGTTGGTTCTGGTTCTGTCGGAGGCTTTACATCCTGGCAAAAAGGAGTTTTTTCTCTCCACTCTCTCCTTTAGCATCTCATAACGAATTCTGGATAAACTGGGTTGTGTACTGGATTATTTTAATTGGATTACAATTTGGGCTGTGTCTGTGTGTCTTGAGAGAACCATTATAGGTTGGTGTCGTTTACATAAAGCTAGACTGAATTAAACGTGATGCTGAGCGTATTGTCCTCATCCTGGTCAACATCTGGTATCGCACTGGTTAAAACAAACATGCTCAGTCTGGTTCTGAGCCAAGTAGCAGTAAAACACAGATTGGACAAAGAATAACTTGACGGGTTTTAGAGGACAATGTGATTGGCTGACAAACGGTGTGATGTCACCAAGGTCTTACAGCAACTGAAAAAAACCTCAGACGTGCACAAGGGAATCTGGAGTAGGAGAACGTCAATGAGAGAGAATAATATGGCTTCTTTCTATAGTTCCTTCAGAATATTCCTACAATTACACAAACACGTGAAAGCATCATGAAAGCTTTAGGATTTCTCTTGTATTCAACCAATTAAAACTGAAACATGATGACCGCCAGCAGGAGGACTACGGTGGTAAAAACAGATAGTCGAGATTTAAAACAACAGATCACAGAACAGACTGGAATCTGAGACTAGAACCAGCGTTGGAAACTGGGATTTGAGACCAGATTAAAAGCTGCAGATGAACTGAACCAGCGTACATCAGCTGAAGCTCAGAGATGTTTTCCTCATCATAAACTAAAATCCTGTTTATGATCAGTTTTGTGTCATCACTTCGCCTCACCCCCTGAAGGCTTTAATTCTGAAGGAAACACAGACACAAACATGTTTTCATATGCAAGTGGCTGCAGTGGCCTCAGGTGCAGCAACTACTCCAATATTTTATGCATGTGTACTGTCGTTTTCTGTGGTCCTTTTGGGTATTTATCCCAAACCGTTTTATAGCTCCTTTAAAGCTTAGACGTTTCACTTCCCACTAAAGCACAACGATATATGCCAATCACAATAAACCTTTATGTGAAAACACAGTTCATGTTTGCGCATTATAGAAGTAAATGTACTCAGAACAAAGCACAATAAAAGCAAAAGGTGATATGAATAACTATTAAATGGAGACAAAAGCCACACTTCCATTTTTCATAAAAAGATGCAAAAAGTGCAGGCGTGAGTCTGTCAACATGTCAGGAGTGCAGCGTAACTTAAAGAGCTATTCAAGTCAGAATATATATCGCAGTCAGAAAATTTCAGTTTATCCAAAATGGTGCAGCCCAACTTCCCACGCCGAGCTGTTTGTCCATTCAGAGACACCGTACTAAAAAACAAAAGTTATGTTAGTAAAGTTATCAGATACCAATAGAAAACATTTTTATTGAAATATTATTTTTTCTGTCACTGACCTTTGACTTAGCCACCAAAAAGCAGAACTGTCAAGCTAATCATGCAAAATGACAGAATCTATGGATAAAGTCGGATAATTCTGCTGAAAACCACCCAAAAGTTCAATTTGAAAAAAATAATGTGATGCTAACAAAACTTAAGGCCTCACAGATAAAACTCTCATTGTGTTTTTCTGAGCAAAATTGTGTTTCTGTTCAGTGTTCATGCAGAAATGGTATAAAAATATAAGTTGCTTAATATTCTAGCAAGTATGAAAAGTTAAGCTATGAACTGCTTCATGTACCAACAATATGTAACGAGACGGTTACAATATGTAACCTGTGGTCAAAAGGCAAGTTTATACTCTGGCTTTGTAGTAAAACTAAACAGTCCAAGTTTCATCCTAATGCCAATCATAGACACGTGCATGCACAGGCAGCAGGCAGGTGCACACACGCCTGCCATTGGAGGATGCATATCAGACTAAAGTCCATGACAATCAGGACTTTTTTTTTTTTTACTTTTTCAACCAGGAAGGTGAACAAGGAATCCCTCTGAGAACTTCAGGCCCATCAAGCTGATCAAACTGAATCCAACATCAATGTTGGAATTTCTGAGTGATATTTCCATGTAAAACATTCTTCGTAGGCTTCATTGACGTCAGCATGTTATCTGCGATCTGAACTCATGAATATTTAGAGCAACTCCACTCAGTAAAGCCATTTTCCATCACGACATTTCCTCTCCTCTGTTTTTTGTCTCAGCATTTCAGTCCTTTGAGTCCATAATGAGGTTTGAAGACATAACTTCACAGCTGACTGCAGCTTAACTTAAACATGTAGTCTACAGTCTCTTTGCCTCCTCATATTTAGGTGTTAAATCCTCTCACTGCGAAACGTTTGATGGGCTTTACATGCGAAGCATATCCGATAATATGAGGTGCAAGAGTAAAACACCCAGTTATCCTGTCCTCTGTGCTGCGGCTGCCTCCTCACCCTCCCTCTCACTGGGTGTGAGTGAGCAGATAACACACAAGTGTAAGAAGGGAAACAACGCAAATTTGATGTAAACATATTTAAGGTTCAGCTAGAGTGGATTCACTGCTTGGAAAGAAAAATGTTGCAGGAGAAAGAAGACGGGAAATACGACTGAAGTGGATTTGCAAAAGCATGGATGCTGCAGATCTGAAACCTGGATCAGGCAGTGTGTTGCATGTAAATGACTTGCAATCTGCAATATCTTAGATTGCAGTTTTGATTGAGAAAATATTAATCATTCAGCCCTATTAACATATATGTATGAATACATTATAATAAAATGCTGATGAATACTAGTCACATAGCACCCCCTCTAAAATTTTGCCCCTGAGGCCTGAAACACTCTAGTCTATGTTTAAGATACTCCAAGCTAATAAAAGTGAAAGGTCTGTACAGGTTATAAGTGATATTACGCAAAAACTTTAATTATTTCAAAAATCTGAAATTTTACTGGAGGAGTCAACACGTCTTAAAGAAAAAACAATAAATGTCTAAAAAATAAAAGATAGTGCAAAGATGTTACTAGAACATAAAGAAAAGCCGAAAGCACATGAACAGAAGTAGGTTTATGTATAGAGCGACATGTCTGAGACAACTGGAACACATCTGCATGAAGCAGCACCATCATCAGCATTAACTAATCAATCAGGAGGATGAAATTATCAGCTACACTGCATTCCTACGCTGATAGCAAGAGAAAAACTGACATGAGCAGATGAGTTCAGACTGGCAGACACAATCACACCCTGCAGGCGTGTTTGTGAAACAGATCCTCAGGAATGTGAGGAACAAAACACAACAAGCTCCATCAATGCCACATTCCAGGACGGGAACATCTGGCACGCGCGCGCGCGCACGCACACACACACACACAGACATCAAGATCTGTCAGATTTGTTGACAGGCCGGTTCTGGTGACCCGGAGTGTCCTTCAGACCTCTGACAGACCCTGCAGTCCTCCTTTCCAGAACACCTTCTTCCAACTGGTTTTTTCCAAGATTACTGGGATAACAGCTGTGGGAGTGTGTACGCTACTGACTGGGTGTGCTCGGATTCTCCTGACCAGATATAAAATCCTACATGGCAACGAGTCGGTGGTAAGAAAGTGGGGAGGGAAGGATGCTGGCATACTTACAGGGACAGACATCTTGCTGCTGTAATTTCACTGCTTCAGCCTAAAACGCGGAGCCTTTTTCTTCCCAGCTATCCGTCTGTCAGTCCTCCATCCATGTCAGGGCAGAGAAAAGCAGGCTGCAGGCGGAGCTGTTAGGGTTCGGCTGGGTTCGGAGAGGCGCAGCAGCGGCAGAGGTTTGCGGCAGCGGCAACAATGCGGCTGCTGTGGATGACCAGCCGGGTCTTCTCTGCTCCTCCTACTCCTGGCTGTCTTAGTGGGTTATTTTTTTCGGAGATACTCAAAGTGGAATCCGCTAAAATGACGTACAGACGATCGCTGAGATGTTCGCTGTTTGGAGACGGGCACGGCGCTGCGCGTGCCGCTGTGCGTCCTCGGGGATGATCCGGTCCGGCCTTAAAGGGGCCGTCCTGTTAGGAGGCCTTAAAGTCAAAACACCAGTAATTGAGACAAGTTTGATAAGATTTTTCTAACTTTTCCACTGACTGGGTCACTGGGATTATATTATTACAAATGTAAATATCATGGTAAAGGTGGGATTGCTGATCTGAAATCCAAGCTCCAAGTTACATTTTTAAAAAAAATTTAATAATGATAAATACAGTTTATATAAACATTAAAGCTCAGACCCCTGGTAAAATCATGTTCACACCTTTACAAACTTACACATATAAATCTGAGAAGTGCGGTGTTCACTTTGTATTCAGCCCCTTGTCCCTACTTTGAGTCACCTTTCGCTGCAGCTACAGCTGCAAGTCTTAATGTTTCCACTAACTTTATATAGCTCGATACTGATATTTTTGTTAATTCTTCTTCTGAAATAGCTCAACTCACCCAGATTGGAAGGAGAGAGTCTGAACAGTAGTTGCCAGCTGCTCAATGAGGCCCAGGTCTGAACTTGTTCTAACACATGGATATTGTTAGAACTCATTCATTCCACTGCAGCTCGGGCTGTGGGGTCTTCGTCTTGCTGGAAAATTAATCTCCTTCACAGCCTCAAATTTTTTGCAGCCTCCAGCTGGTTTTCTGCCATTACCCTGTATTTAGCTCCATCTGCCCATCAACTCTGTCAGCTTCTCTCTTCTTGCTGAAGAAACGCATCCCCACAGCATGATGCTGCCACCACCATGTTTCACAGTGGGGATGGGGTCTTCAGGGTGGTGAGCAGCATTAGTTTTTCACCACATATAACACTTTATGAATTTATGTCAGAAAGTTCAGTTGGTTCCATGTAACCAGAGCATCATCTTCCACATATTTGCGGCAAACCACAAACAGGACTTTGCCTTTCTTCCAACAGCGGTTTTTTTCTACCAACTCTTCCTTAAAGGTCAGATTTGTGAAGTGGAACAACTTACAGTTGTCCTGTGGACAAATTCTCCCATCTGAGCCTTAGATTTCTGCAGCTCCTCCAGAGTGAACGTGGTTCCTTAACTGTTTCTCTGAACAATCTTTCACCGTTTAGGTGACAGCCATGTCTTGGTAGATTTGCATACTTTGTCAACTTTTTAATAATAGATTAAACGGTGCTCCTTGAGATGTTCACATCATGGGATATTTTTTATAACGCGCTTTAAATTTCTCCACACCTTTTCCCATTAACCCATCTAGTGAGTTGCTTGGTCTTCATGATGCTGATGTTCTAACAAACCACCAAGATCTTCGGAGGACAAGTGTATATATGCTGAGAGTAAATTACACAGATGGACTCAATTTACTAATTAGGTGACTTCTGGAGGCAGCTGATTGCACTGCATTGTATTCAGATGTATTAGACTACAAATGCACAGCACACTTTTCAGATTCATGTTTAAATTTTTGAAAACAATCCATCATTTCTGTAATTTCACATTGAATCTCAATAATAAATTTAAGTTTGTGGTTATGAGGTGGCAAAATGTGAAAAAGTTCTAGTGGTACTTGTTCAATGCACTGTGTGTATATAGACGTGTCTGTGTGTATAGACTTGGAAATATTTCCAGTGTTTGCGAGATGAGAAGCAGAGTTGAGTATATGGGTTGTGCCCATAAAAAACTTATAAATATAAAAAATAAATAAATCTTCACCAGGCAGCTGGTGATTCTTATTGGGTGTATTTATAATTCTGGATCATTGAAGTTTAAAGAAACAACTACATGTAACATGAGCCAACCGTTGCAGCAGCTTGGTACCGCCTTCTCATGCCAAACACACTGTGGTGGAACATCATCTCATTCTTCAGCCAGCATGCTTGCGTTGGTCACTCTGATACCAACTGCACCCCAAGATGATCCCACAACTGTTCAATAAGGTTGGGGCAAGTTATTAATCCTCTAAACCTGGTAGTTTTTAATAAAACCTGCTTTGTATGGACCAGTTTGTCATTCTCATGTAGTTTATTCCTAATAGCAAGCACCTTACATCTGGTCCAGTTAACCCAAGGCAGGATGGATCCATACTTTCATATTGTTTCCAGCTAATTCTGACCCTACCATCTCAACATAAAGCTGCAATGGAGACTCATCAGACCAGCAGCGTTTTCCATCTTCTATTGTCCAGTTTTGGTGAGTCTGTGTGAACAGCTTCCTGTAGTTGCAGGAGTGGCACCCGGTGTGGTCTTCTGTTGCTGTAGAACATCTGCTTCAGAGTTGGATGTGTTGTGTGTTCAGAGTTGCTTTTCTGCATGTCCTGGTTGGAACCAGTGCTTATTTGACTTCCTGTTGGCTTTTCATCATCTGCAACATATCTGTCCATGCTCTTCTAACATCTAAAAGATCGATGGATTAATGCTTTTATTTACATTTTACACAACGTCAACATTTCTTTCATAGTTGGTGCTGTACAACAAAAAGTCCAAACGTCCCCCTCCCCCTGTCAAAAATGAAAGATATGGATCTTCAGGTCTAAATTTAAAGAGGACAAAAGAACCAAAAATCATACAGATCACTTTTTTTTTTTTAATATTAACAATGGACGCCATTATTTTTTCCCCACACCAAAGCTTCTTCCTCTTTTTGTCTTTTTCTTTAAATGTTTTAATCACTTTAGACTAGAAGAAAAACACATTCTTGGTGGCAAAATCATGTTGGTTAGATCCCAAAACACAATATTCATAAAAAACCATCAAGCAAACAATGAACATTTACTGGTTTTTCGTTATTTAATTAAGTCCCTCAAGTTTCTGCCGTTTTTCAAACCACTGACATAAAAAAATGTAATTTAGCTTCTCTTAGCTGAAACATCTGCATCATCATCCGCACAACATAATGATAAAGAGGATTTTTTTTTTTTTTTAAATGACGTTCAAACAATCCGGCAATAAAAAAAATATTCGGTCTGGGCTCAAAGCTGACCATCAGGACTGATAATAGGGTTACAGTTTAATGAAAAGTACTTTTACATTATGAAGTTTTCACACACTAGACCCGTTCTTCATCCTCAGTCTGGACATTATTCTGATTAAAGACCCAAAAAGGATCTTCTGATCATTTTTCAGAGTTAGATCTAATCAGCTAATTCAGACATGTTTTTACATTTTCCTTCCCTTTGAGTCACTGTGTTTTACTGGACAGAATACGTCTTGCAGTGGACTCAAACATCATGGTGAGGACAAAACGAGTCTAACATGAGAATATTGCTATGTATATAACCAGTGTGAAGGCTGTTTTCACAGGGAACACACACCCGCCGTTACACAACACCAACCTACTTACACATCCTGCCTGAAATAGACAGAGCCACAGTTTGAGCTCCGTTTGCTGCGGAACATCATCTCTGTCATTGCATGAACCGTGTGCTGTCATCGCTTCATGTTGCTGAGTCGCACAGCTTTTTCCAACTCAAACTGTCGATGGTCAACACGCTCCAAGAAGTTCTTCCGTTCCACATACCTGAAAAACACACAAACCCAGCATTAAACACACTTATGACACACACACTCAGCTTCTCCTGAGTGCCACACTTCATCGCTGACTCGTCTCATCATTTCAGCTTAATTATTCCCAGTAAATAACAAACAAGTAGGCTGATTTGTTATACCAGAGAGGGATTAGTTCCTGCGAGATCCTCTGAAGGAGGATGGACTCTCAGTAATCTAATGGTTTCTTTGCTTAAGGCCACGATAAGGAAACAGGCCCAGATCTGTTTCCAGATGACCTGCTGAGGATGGGCAACCCCACCGGGTAAATGTGGTAAAAGAGCTGAAATACAAACCAGCAGCTGGTGGAGCTGCTGCTAGGAGATCCATAAAGATCACTGCTGGAAGTGTGTTTGCCTTCATGTTGCTTCAGACGCACCCCTGCAGGGCATGTATATTTTAGTCTCTATGAATGTAGAACGGTGTGAAAAGTCTCATTATTTGCTGCGTTTCAGCTGCATTGGACTCATCTTGTTACCGTAGACGTACAACTCATCCCTGCAGGAAACCCAGGAAATCAGGAAACAAAAATACATTTTTAAATTTAATATTAGTATTTTGTTCATTTAGAAAACAATTTTCCGTCAGTGATTTACACTTCTACAGAATCACAACAAATATCCTTAAATCTCATCTCCTCTCTGTGGAATATTTTAAATATCCTGATTATCTGGATGACAGGCAGCTTAAACACGACTGCAACGAGAGGAAACTCAGGAGTCTGTTCTGAAAACATGGGCTCTGATCAGACCTGAAACTGAGGAGCAGCAGCGAACTCTGAGTTTTGTGGATCAAAACCACAAACACGGTGACCCGCCTAAGACTTCAGCTTGCTGTTCTGACAGCAGGTGATGAACTCTCTCCTCTGTAGTTCTCCCTAACGCTACAGACCTCTGCACAGAATCCAGGTGTGATGCAATCTGACCTGTTTTTTTTCTGATTATCCACAGACTCCGTCAGTGGAAATAAGGAATCTAAAAGCAAAATAAAGACTTGTCTCCCACCATGAACAGTCCAGCCCCACCACTCCATTTCTTACCCCTCTTTTCCTCTGTTGTGGATGGCGAGCTCCTCTGTGATGCCCTCCTCTGATTTAAAAGAGTCCCAATCCATCTTTGACTTCTCCAGTGTGCTAATTTTCTGCTTTTTCCCCCCGATGCGACTCAGGATGCTCGACATGCCGGCTGGACGCTTAGCACTGCAAACAGAGAGTGAGACTGTCACTCATCCACAAGGCTGCGGGACCATGTGACTCATCTGTTACACAACCACAGGATGCTGACTCCCGAAGAAGAGTTAAGAGAAACTAGACATCAAATTTGGATCCTACACATCCCAATAAACACTCAGTAGACATTTTACCATACACCACTGAAGTACCTTGTCATTTACTGCAACATGATGACACACTCTGCTAATTACTGTGAACCATTTTAACAGTAGTAATTCAGGCCTTCAAAAAGTGATAAACAGTCGTGAGAACCTGGCTGTGATGATGTCAGGCTGGATTTGTATCTGTAACACAGCTCATGAACATTTTAACACATATGAAAGAAAACAAGGAAATTATACATGAGTGTTTGTCATTCTGCAGGTTCACAGTGTGTGGTTTTACCTGACTGAGTCCAAACACACATCAGGTCTTTAATCTTTTCATTATCAATATTAATACATGTTAATCTGTATAATTATAATAATATCCTTTAAAAGGCAGCGTGTAACAGTAACACAGGACATGCAGCCACTCCTGAAAACCCACTGTGGGAATTTAACCCAGCACCAATCTTTACTGCAGCCTCCACAAATGGCCAAACTAAATATGCAAATATTCATTCACACAATAAGAAAAAAACCTGAAAGTAAATGGAAATATTTTAAGCATGTATGAAAAAAATGATACGCTTCATTTGTTATTTACATCTGAACAACTTCAGGAAAAGAGCCTCAAAGATGTGAACAGGTAGTTGTAGTTGAACTCTGAAGCCCATTCAGGATTTAGACGCCAGCATTAAAATGAATGAGCTTCAAAGATCCAACCAGCAACAATTCTCAAACATTTCATCTAAGCTGCTTAACCTCTTACTGACCAGACCCTCTGCATAGGAGGTATGGAGCTAGATTTGTCTTTTTGATTGAATGCATTTACAGAATTCCGACTGTCAGCCACTCGGTTTCGAAGCTGCCACTGTGATTGATCCTGGAAAGAATCATACAGTAGTGGTATCGGTATTTATGTGTTACATTAGTTTTGTGGCGAGAGAGACATCCACAGATCTGCAGGTCTGAAGCTGAGCGACACGGTTTTAACAGGCTGATGGAATGAGGAAGGCGGAGCCATCGTCGCCATCCAGCTGTCAGTCTGGCTCAGAATGACCAATAGCAGCATGACCCCGCCTTTGCACAGTTTTCACTTTGATAGTAAAAAAAAAAAAAACTTGAGACGATAGCAAAAACTTAAGATTTGAGAGCAAGAGCAAAAACGTTTTGAGAGAGAAGAAATTGTATTTAAAGTAAAATTTTCACTTTAACAGCAAAGAAAATAAATAACTGAAAGTAAAAAAATATTTTTTGAGATTCTTTTTTAAAGAAATATATATTTATTCAAAATGTAAAATAATTTTTATATATTCTGTGACAGAATATTTTGTCTCAAAACTTATTTTTACTCATAAATATTATTTTTTGCTAAAAAATATTATTTTATTCTTTTTTAGCAAAAAATAATATTTTTTCTAAAAAAATGACTATCAAATATATATTTTTCCTTCCAAAACTTTTCTTCCAGATTGTGTATTTTCTTGCATTCAATAAAAAGACAAATGTAGCTCCATAAGGAGGCAGCACTGTATTTAATCCTACTATGAGCAGCAAACTTAACATGCAGCATACCAAAATTACAGGGATAAACTCCATCTCCATCCAAACCAAAAACAGCTGAAACACCAAGCAGTTATACAGGCAACTGGCAACAAAAGCATGAGAACATCGTTCTCCACTTCAAAGCTTCTGCCCATTTCTCCACTTCAAGCAAACCACACAGACAAGGTGTCATGAAAGAGAGTGCTGGTTACGAAAATGTTTTTGTCATCACCAGAGAAGGAAAACTCTGTGACAAAAAAAAAAAAAAGAAAGAAAGAAAGAAAGAAAAGAAACGTATTTCATGGTTCCAGGTTTTCTGCTTTAACCTGATTCCATCAACTTCCCTATCTTCACTCAGTTAGACCCATGTACAAACCACAATACAAATCACCATCAATTAAGCTCTCAGCAAGTAGGTTTACTTTTTTGGAGTCAGTTACCACGGTAACAGATTCAGGGTAAGACTTACCAGAGGGAAACCCAGAGTTTCCCTCAGACGTTCTGCATAACTTACTTTCTGGAGTCAGCAGCTGCATTAACACACTTTAAACACGTGATGAAGTTGTTTTGCATTATCCATGTTGCTTTCTACAGGTTTTAATCACACTTCCAAACTCAGCGACCCCGCCATCATACTACATCCCCCCCTCCCACTTCTGCTGTAAAAAAAGCCCTCCCACTTCTGCTGTACTAAACACAACAGCATCATCTGAAGCTACAAACACCAACATCTAAATCTTTGTCAGGATTAATGAGGGAGGGGTGCTGATGGCTCTTTCCTGTTGTGTGTTACTGTCTGTCCACACACACACATACATACACACACACACACACACACACACACACACACACACACAAAACACACACACAGATAGAGATATATAGGAAATGGGATGTGGACACACTGGTTCCTGCCTGTTGTCAGATGGTTTCCTGTTTCCTGTCTCCTGTCTGTGTTTTCTTCTCTAGAAAGGAACACGCGAACATCCCATCGTCATTTATCACCATGGAAACAAAGGTATTAAAAAAAAGGTCACACACTAAATGCACATACACATACAAAAGGAAAGAAGCCTGTTTATGTTCAGTTATTTCTTTTCCTTTAAGACAAAAGTGAAAAAAAAACGAAAATTATTTCTAAAATTTGCTTCTTGAATCATGACGAATAAACTGGATCTTGTTGCAAAGACGGTCAAAGCAACACAACTGAACACATGGTCCCTGCGTTGGTGGAAATGAAGTAAATCTTACAACTAGAAGGGCTGTATGTATAACTTTAGTCCCAATGAAGGTATCTGCTACAGTATCAGAGTTAATTTACTGGAACACAGTAGAAATCTAAATATTTACCATCCCTTCAGTAAAAACCAGAAGAGAGCAGCCCTGTGAATGTCAGGATGTGTGATGAGGAAGTGCGTCACAGTAATGCAGGTTAAAAAAAGAAAACCTGAGCAGTTTGTTCATCATAAGTTGCACCTAAATGCTTTCATTACAACAAATTAATTACAGAAAAAGAACGTTAAAACAAACATTTCTCGGTGGAAAATTAGAAGACGGATTAAACTGATGCACACATCAGACCGATACTAATAACTCAGAGACTTTGGATGTTTTCAGACCCCTCTAGTGACTTTCTATATAAAACAAACAGCATCTTGTTCTGCTGTTACGGGAGACTGATGTGAGTTTGAGAGACAATATTGTTTATTCCTCTTAGGAAGCAGCAGGATACACTGCCACAGGAGACCTCATGCAGCACTCATGCAGGAGAAGACATGCAAACATTACCATTGCCTGGTGCCGCCCTGATTTACCGTCAGATATTATTCCTGCTAATGAAGAGTGTAAAACTTTTACATGTTATTGACTTTTAACTGGAGAAGGGCTGGAAATGTTAGTTAAAGTCATTTTAACTTTAGATCTGTCCTGTTTACTGCAGAGATTTCTTTTTATTTTATTTTCTACTGTGTTGAATAGAAATGCAGTTATATGGACATTACGGGAGCCAAAGTTTACAATATTAAAATCTACTATTTGATTCAGTTTTCCACAAAATTGTATTTCAGTTGAAAAAATTGATATTTGATTAAGAAAGATTAATTGATTACAAACCTTGTTACTTTTTAGATCATCTATTTAATCAAATCCCATCTCTAGTTTTAATAGAGGTGTTACACAGGTAAATGTTTCAGGAAGTTATCTACTGATGTTGACACAATGCTCAGAGTCAGGAGGATCCAGGGATCAACCCTAAAGTCACCTTAGAAACACCATGAAAATCCGGAAAAATTTAAATCCAACATAAAGTATCTCAGAAAGAGTGAAAATTTCACTTTAATCTTCGGCATGATTTTGGAAGATACCAAGACCTTCATGCTTCATTTCAAACAAAAGCAGCTTCATAAAACAACAAAAGGAAAAAAAATTCATTTATGATTTATTTAGTATTTGTCTTACAGACATATTTATAATAAGCAGTTTCATTTTTCATGACACCTTGTTTGTGTGGTTTGCCCTGAAGCAGAGAAGTGAGCAGAAGCTGTGATGTTCTCGTGTTTTTTAGTCACCTCCATATAACTGCTGGTGAAGACGTGAGAAAATGAAAACTGAAGGTTTTTGACTGTGTTTCTAGCCGTAACATACCAAGCAGCTGGATTATGGATATTCGACTCTTCAGGTCAACAGGTCCAGTTCAGTAAGCGGAAATCTTGTGACTTAACAGCAGCTGGCTACATTATGCTGCCCTTATCTCGATGTTGTGGAGCTGATTGTTGTTGATGTGCCTACCTGGGACCAGGAAGAGGTGGCTGGCTGGGGGATGGGTCTGTGCCGTCCTCCTGTTCCGCCGTCTGACTTTTTAGAAAACTCTTAGCTTCTCTGGAGTCTGCTGACACTTCTTTATTCACCCTGAGCAAGAGATACATCAACCATTAATGGGAAAGAAATCCAGACCGACGCAACTCTACAGTATTTCAATGTAGAAAAATGATAGTTTGATCATATTTTTATAACTTTTTTAAGTTTTCTTCTCATCAGCAATTCTGTACAACTTAGGTTGCTCTTATTTCCGCACTCATCAGGAGAAAACAGTCTCCAAATGGTTGGATGGGTGTCAATTTGATTTATTTAGCACATTTACGAGGTTAAACAGCATTTCAGCTCTGATGCTGCCTGTATGTGCGCTTTACATAACATATAGTTCATGATTTCACTACAGGCTTGATTCTCAGTCAGCTAGTCATGTTCTGACCGGGGAAAAAAGAAAACTACAGTCATGTCTGCTACGGGACTGCAGTAAAATGAGATTGCCAGGGTGTGTGTGTGTGTCTCTCCTCATGAAGATAACATTTGTGTGTGGCACCATCTACTGATCAGAAGAGGAACTTATCCGTGTAAATATAAAGAAAAGAAAGTCTTGTACTGAAATATAAATCTTCAGGCCTCAGAGACATACCGGACTTCTTCTCCTGCAAAGTCAAACACTTTGGTGATGGTGACCGTTGCGGGTCCTGATGCTTTAGTTTCTAAACTCAGATGAGGAACTTTCAACCCAGAAGATTCAGAATCACCCTGTAAGGAAAGAGAACAAATGTAGTCATAAAGCAGGCAACGCTGCAGAGAGACACACTGTGTGACCCACTGCTGTGGTTCTGTTGGACTGACCTTTTTAAAACCGGACTGGGATCCAGCTGAAGACTCTTTGGGTCTAGATCCAACGTCAGAAAGAAAACTTGCCCAGAGATCATCTGATTTTTTCTTTTGTTTCTCGTCGTCATCCGGATCTCCATCTTCATGTGGCCGCTGTACCTTTTCAGCCTCGCTACCACCTCCATCCCTGTTTAACTCCTGGACTCGTTTCTTCTTGTTTCTGTGGATTTACATCAGAATTATCATCTGGGCAACTGCATCCAATTATACAGAAATGAGTTTACAAAATATATAAAAACATCTAAAAATGTTTTTTATAAACAATTTAATTTTTCTGCTGACTGGAAATATTTTGGTCGTAAGCTGTTAAAGTTAAACCAATCTGCTCATCAACTCAACATTATCAACTTAACTCCTAGCATATTTTCAAAAAACAAAAATAACTACAACTAACATCAGCACATAACATTCTCGGGAAAATCTGAAAAAGATGGAGGACACTAGTAGCAGCGTGTGCTAGAGGTATTGACTACAACATGGAAAGAAACAAGTGGAGGGAGATAACCAACATTATCACTGTTAGAGAAAGGTTCTCATTGAGACATGGCACTCACATCCAGATACCACAAGATTAAAGGAAACACCACGTCTGCATAGGACGCAATTGGCTTTATGCGCAGAACCACTATTTCTTGAAATAGAACAACTCATTTGTTTGCTGTCTTTAAGTACTGGATTAACTGATTCGTCCAGATGTATCTGACCTCAGTAACCACAACGGCAATGGCCAGACACACCAGGATTAATCAGTTCATTCAGTAATGAAAGACTGGAAACAAAGGAGTTGTTCTGATTTCAGGAAGTAGTGGACATGTGCATAAAGCCAATTGCTTGCATCTGCTCAAAAACTTGAATAACAGTGTAAATGGTTTGACTTTCATTTAAACTTCAGAGGTTAACAACAAATATTGATAATCATTTTAAGCAAAGATACGTTGCCCATTACTGTCTTAGAAAGTTGTTGAGTCACAAAAAAAAAAAAAAAAAAAAGAAAAAAGATCCCATAAATCCAAGAAAACAAATGATAAAGGTTTACATCATATCTTCTCATTATATCTCTTCACATAACGGTTATAACATGATCCTCATACCTTGAACTGGTGTCCTTCCTCTTTTTCTTCTTCTTGGGATTCCCATCAGGACAGGGCACAACATCATCCTCATGAAGAGGGTCTTCCTTTTCACACTCATTGATGTCATCCTCACTTAGGTTATCATCTAGGACAAAGACAGCAGGCAGAAGAACCAAAACACAAAATTAT
>JBAMHX010000011.1:1275095-1286804 GCA_037177515.1 Pseudomugil tenellus
TATAAGCTGTTTTTAGTTAGAGACGATTAATCTAATCTACTGATGCTAAAGTTAGCTAATTCAATGTTGGCTAACGCTAAGTTTGGAAACAGGATATCAACTAAAAACTGAAGTTTTACAATGTTACTGCCAAACATACATTTAACGATACAATACCAGCTGTTTCCTTGCTCTTTTTTCTTGTAAAACTAAACAAAAAAGATAAAGATTAAAGTCTTCATTGGAAACTAACTGTCACGGGGAAAAAACCGTTGACTGATTGCTGCCATAAAAGTGATCGTGTGCCACAAATTGACTGCACCTCCGCGAGAGAGGTGCAGTCTTTTTCGTTCCTCTACATGAAATGAGCAAAACATGCACATACAGCTGCACATACAGATACAAACACATGGATGTTAGACTGATCTGAGTATCTAAGATATTGCAAAGAGTAGTCTGATATGTTTGTTTTTCTGTTAGTTCTGATGTGCTATGAACAGCAGTTGGTCATGACTTTGTCATTTCTCATAAAATGTTATAAAACAAAATCAGAGACAACTAATTCAACAATCACCAATTATTTAATGTGTTCATGCTTGATCAGTATTGTTGTATAATGTTTTAAATGTGGTTACATCAAATAAACAAACCATCCAGTTAAAAAAGAGGAGGATGTAACATAATGTGTTCTGGCCCTGCAGGCACCCGTAGTTATATGTAATTTTAAGCATTGTACGCGCCTGCGCAACCAAGAGTTGCAGTGTAAAGTGGTTAGAACTTGTGATTTGTGGTGACTCAATAAAGCCAGTAAAGAAAGACAACAAAAGTTGGATGTTTGCTTCATCAACATAACAGAGATGACGTCGTATCTCTGCAGATCTGTGCTGATAACCGGCTGTAACAGAGGAATTGGACTGCAGCTCGTCAAACAGTTGGCGGAAAGCAGCACTAGACCCGCTACCATCATAGCGACTGCCCGAAACCCGTCCGGATCCACGGTAATCAGGGTGTAGATTTCCTGGTTTGTCTGTAGTTGCAGATAAAACAGAAAACTTCTGTTTATTTTATATGGTGCAATGTCGAATTTTTGGAGATTAATAATAAATATAGACATAAAACATCAACTGATTGTAATGGCATTGATATGACAATACGTCATTGTTATTTAGAGAGAGTACATTTCCAAATCAAATGATAACCCTTGTATGCAGGGAACAGACACTAAACAAAATACACATCTGTTAATGTACTTCCACAATTTTCCACAATCCTGGAGAAACCTTTCAATGACTGATTAGACATTCCTAAATAAACATAAAATGCTTTTTTTGATGGTCAATATGGATTTAAGTCAGACAGAACAACTTCACTTGCACTGATAGAAGCATTTCATGAAATCCCAAAAGCTATTGATGAGAAGCAACATGCAAGTAAAATATTTTAGGATGTGAAAACAAGCTTTTGACACAGTTAATTATGACATATTCACTAAACTGGAACGGTGTTGCATAAAGATGTGGTGTTACACTGGATGAAGAGTTATTTACTAGTGGGGAGAAACTTTATCTTCATGCTCGGACATAACTTGTGGTGTCCACCAGGGGGCAGTGTTGGCTACTAAATTCCTCACTCTAGATCATCATTGACTGAATGCTCTAGAGGGATTTAAATTACTTTTTTAAAAAACATATCAGATATTTAGAAGATAATACAGCTTGCAGATGATAGAAATATTTTTTATTCTGGGGAAAATCTAAATATTTAATAAATATAATAGCATCTCAAATGTTAAAAATGAATATGTGGTTTGATTAGAATAAAAGATCCAACAATTTAAGTAAAACTAAATAGGACATACACTTGTTCAGCTGTGTATAGATGGAATAGAAATAAAGAAGTTCATGAATTTAGGTTCCTGGATGTAATATTGTAGAACAGAATCAGCTGTAAACTATATGAAAGGCATTTACAAAATAAGATTTCAGGAAGCTTTTCCATAAAGCAGAACACATTCTGGAAATTAAAATGACTCATATTTTATACATTTAATTTGTTTCTCTATATTTAAATTACTGCAGAGATGTTTTGGCCAATACTTATGGATTTTTAGTATCAATCCATAGTGAATACATCAGAATAATTTATACTGCTGGTCACTGAGACCACACATCTCTGCTGTTCTTAAAGTCAAATATATTAAAGTTAACAGATCTGGTTCACTTTACACATCAGAATTCATATATTAAATATTTTGAATTTGTTTAAAAAAGTTTAATTTTAGTGGAAACATGCAGAAGATTGTGTATTTCTGTGTGTAGTGAAGCTGTGGAATGGATGAAATGAACAAATGTCCAAGCTTGGATACATTTAACAGGAGAGAATCAGGTCTTCTAAACAAATGTTCATGCTAAATTATGTTTGTTCTCTTGCATATAAATATATATTTTTGTTTGTAAAAATGAATGTAAGTATGTAAGGTGTAAATAGGGTCTACTGACTAAACGACCCGTGGAGAAAGGGGATCGGACTAAATGACCTGGAGCTTCTTTTTTACTCTCTTCCTGTGATAAACTGTGCTAAGCTCCACTCAGCTGAATTTGGGGGGCTATGCCTGAGTTCTCCCGACTCAATCATCAACCTCAGCCAGTAGTTTCCTGTGATATTTGTGACGCCTCTAGTGAAACACGTTATGTACCGAAAAGCACAGTTCCTCATATGAGCTGAGAAGAACTTGTTACACAAAACAGATATAATATCAGTTCATATGACTTAATATAAGACATAAACACATTTTTGTAGTTTTAAAATAAGAAGTAATCATAACTTCAGTCCTCTCTTATTTACAACCTGAGTAACTTTATATCTTTCTCTATTCAGGCGCTGCAGGAACTCTCCACAACTTATCCAGACATTCACATCGTCCAATTAGGTAAGTCTGCATCTATGTTTTTCTCTCATTTTTGTTCCAAATGAGATATAACTTTGAGGCTTTGAAATGTTTTTTTTTGTTTGTTTCTTCGTAATTTTAAGCTTAAATTTAAATATTTAATGAAAAAATTGTCTTCCTTTCATTCTTTCTCTTTCTCTCTTTCTTTCTTTCTTTCTTTCTTTCTTTCTTTCTGTCATGTAACATCATCAGTTCAGTAATGTTTTCATATTTGCCTTTCTCCCTTCTTTCTTTCCCCAGATGTGGTTGACGAGCAGAGCATCAGCTCGGCTGTGGAACATGTCCGCTCCATTTTAGGAAATAATGGCCTGAACTGTCTTATTAATAACGCTGCTGTTGGATTCTCCACAAACATAAACAGTGTGACCCCAGAGGACATGATGAGGACATTCCAGGTCAACAGTGTCTCTCCACTCTTTGTAACAAAGGTACAGCAGGTCAACAAAACCTGTACTGAGGAGAAACATGGTTCAGATGAGAAGCTTTGCTGGGTTCCAGCCAATGCTATAAGAAATTGGAGACATTATTTAAAAAAAAAACCCCATCATTTAAAAAATGTGCAGTAAAGTTATTATCCAAATGACAGTTTTTATATATCAGCATCAGATAGTAGGTGAAGAAGAGTATTTAACTCTAAAAACTCAGCAGAGAAACATTGTGTGAGACGTAACTTTTTAATGAAATGAACTTTCACCCAGATTGTTCTTACTCCTGTATATGATGTCATGTTTGAGATACTAAGCTAAGCTTGTTTCTGTTCCCATTTTTTTGAGCTATAATATTTCTTGTATGCATGTAGTGATCTTCCTCTCTGACTTTTCATCAGGCATTCCTCCCACTGCTGCAGACAGCTGCAGCTCAATCATCCGGCATGGGGATCCACAGAGCCACCGTCATCAACGTCTCCTCCATCCTTGGTTCTATTAAGCAGAACTGTGGGGAAGCTGCTAACTTTAAGAGCTATGCCTATCGCACCTCTAAGGTCAGAACACATCTGAAATACAGATAGAAATCAGGCTGGAAATTTGTGATTATTAAATTAGATTATGTTCACTTTGGAGCGCAGAGGGGGCCAACTCCTGTCCTCGTCTTGACTCAAATCAACAATTAGCAAACTTGTGAGTTTGATGTTGAGCGCTGCAAAAATCTGCTAATTAAGTTAGCAGCAGGTGTCCGGCAGCAGGGAAACCATAAACACTTGTTTACTTGAACAGGAATCCCCAGATCTAAACAGATCTAAAAATGTGGAATTATTTCCAAAAAATGTTTCTCAATATAAAATTGTAAAGATTTTTAAGGTCCAACTATATACATTGTATAATATCATTAAAAGAGTCACTGTTAAATTTAGGATAGAGTTTAAAATCCTTCTCCTTACATATAAAGCTCTCCATGACCAAGCTCCTTTATATATCAGAGATCTCATAGTTCCATATATTCCAAACAGAGCACTTCGCTCTCAGACTGCAGGTCTACTTGTGGTTCCCAGAGTCTATAAGAAAAAGATGAGAGGAAGAGCCTTCAGCTATCAACCCGTCCTCTTATGGAACCAGCTCCCAGTGGGTACGGGAGGCAGACACCATCTCTACACCATCTCTACCTTTAAAATCCTTCCTTCTCACTGTCACCTCATGCAGCTCAGGATGGGAGATTGGATCAAGTCAAGATTCAATTCAATCTTTTGGTTGCCTTCTATTTTTTATGAATTGGCTTACATTGATTGACAACATTGTCGTGAAATGGCACTATACAAATAAAGCTTTATTGAATTGTGTGTAGATTCATTTCTACATTAATGAGTAATTGTCTTTTTCTTTTGTTTTACCAGGCAGCTCTGAACATGGTGACAAGGTGTCTCGCAGCAGACTTGGGGTCGGATGGAATTCTCTGCATGTCTTTGCATCCTGGCTGGGTCAAGACTGACATGGGGGGGCCTCAAGTGAGTACCAAATACATGGAAACCAACAGCCTGAACAGGCCTGTTATCTCAGACTGAGCTTAACCTCAGAGTTTAGCCTGTCTTATATTCATGTTAAAATTATTTTTATGTTTTAAAATAGAGCGTCAGCGTTTGCTGAACCGCTTTATCCAATTCAGGGTTGCGGGTAGCTGGAGCATATCCCAGCAGTCATGAGACAAGAGGGTACACCCAGGACGGGTCCATCCCAGGGCCACACGGAGAGACAAACAAGCAGACATACTCACATTCACTCCTAAGGATAATTTAGAATGAACAAACCAACCTAACATGCATGTCTTTGGATGGTGGGAGAAAGCCAGAGTACCCGGAGAGAACCCACGCTAACCCAGGCAGAACATGCAAACTCCACACAGAAAGCCCACTGCCCGAGTCGAGGTTTGATCTAGCTGGGAGATCTTCTCGCTGTGAGGCTGCATCGCTAAACACCTCACCACGTGAATAAAAAAAATCTAAAAAAAGTTTTATTTTTATTTTAAACATTTTTTTACATGTATAGGAAACATTGTACTATAATTAAGTAAAAAAAAAAAAAAAAAAACAGCAAAGATGACCCTTGGCTTCCTCAGTAAGACAAAGTGGAGAGTTTCATTAAGGCGCATTTCTTTATTTCAACATCATGAAAACAAAAACAACAAAAGAGGTAGATTAAAATATTTAAAGGACAAAATTTAAAAACGTCTTAAAAACAAGGCTTATGCCGTCGGAAGCGGCGGCTAAGGATATATCCCCTAAGCCCCCAATCCTCCAATTCCCCAGTCTTAAATAGACTCAATACAATAATATAAAAACGCACACATTTAATAGATTGCAAAGGGGTGAATTTATAATGTGGGTAAAACAGTGGTGTTTTTCCTTCAATCAGTTTAACTGAGATTTATTAAGCTGAAGTTGCAACTGGATCCTGAATCCACTTTGATTTCAGGCAATAAGGACGAGTTATCTCTTTTGATCAATTTTTGTTTTTCATATCTTTATTTGTTTTTCAGAAATAAACTCGCATATATTTTTAAAGTTGCTGTCTGAACTTTCAGTCTCTCTGCTGATGCAGCTTGTGGTCATTTCAGATCCATTCAGTTCTTTAGTATTAATCATACTCCTGTATGATAAATTAAAATCAGACACACGAATATGAACTGTTCCAACTTCAGCCTGTGTTTGTGTTTCAGGCTGAATTGACAGTGGAGGAAAGTGTTTCTGGGATGCTGTCCACCCTCTCCAGCCTTACACAGTCTGACCACGGAGGATTCAAGGACTATCGGGGACAAAACTTAGACTGGTGACAGCTGAAAGATGGTCCACCACCCTCAATACATCAACTTTAAATGCTTGATTCTGCATTTATTCCTACCAAAACAATGATTTTGAAACTTCAATTTCAGGTTAAACTTTTGTTTTCAGGACACCTGGTGGTGCAAAGCTTCAGCAATAAAAAAAATTAAGCTATAGTTTGTTTTTGTGCTTTTTCAGGGATGATTTTTACACTGAAGTACAGTAAATGTGTTCTGGTTTAAGTACACTTACTGTTCACTTTATCAACTTGCTGTTAACACAACTATCTAATCAGTCAATCACATGACAGCAGTTCAATACATTTAGACATCCAGACACAGGTAACTTGCTGAAGTTCAAGCTGAGCATCAGAATGAAGGGAATTTAATTCACTTTGAAGGTGGTCTGGTTGTTGGTCTGATTACTTCAGAAACTGATAATCTACTTGGATTTTCACACATGATCTCCACTAGGGGTTGCAGACAATGTTCTGAAGAAGAGAAAGTGAGCAGCAGTTGTCTGGACTAAAATATCAGCTTGTCAGAAGTCAGTGGAGGTCAGACTGGTTGGAGATGATGCAAGAAAACAACAGGAAGTCAATAAGCGATGGACTCAACCG
Organism: Pseudomugil tenellus; assembly: GCA_037177515.1. Lineage (NCBI taxonomy): Eukaryota > Metazoa > Chordata > Actinopteri > Atheriniformes > Pseudomugilidae > Pseudomugil > Pseudomugil tenellus. The sequence continues at coordinate 1,281,891 of JBAMHX010000011.1, forward strand.
GTGTATGCAGAATAGCATCTGAACACACAAGACGTCCAACCTTGAAGCAGATGGTCTACAGCAGCAGAAGACCACTTCGGATGCAACTCCTGCAAGCCAAGAACAGAAAACTGAGTGTTTGTTTCCATTCAGCTGGATTGCATTGAAGCATCCTTAAATCTGGGTAAAAGTTTCCTTCATAACCAGTTTCCAGAGTTAAAAATACTACTTCAACTATCCTAACTGTATAAAGAAACTAGAAATGACACCATCGGAGGTGAAAGCTACAGGTTTGTCCCAAAACATCCCCGGTATTCTTTTATCCCAATCCTCAATTACATGTACAAATATAGAAACAAAAGGGAAACTTCACCTAAATTCCTGCTGCCAAGTCAGTTGAGCAAGACCTCTTCAGGACCAGAGGTAGACTGGCAACACCCTGCTTCACTGCAGCCAGATCTGAAGCTGTGATGTGAACTCCCCCGTTTCCTGCACTTAAAAGCCTCCTAATCAACAATGGCTTCATTTGTCATTTTTATCTTGCTTTTTTTATTTTTTCCTCTCACTTGTAAATATTTTGTGAGGCACAAAAATAATCAATAGGCTTGACTTGAAACAGAACTGTTCCCCACTTTTTTATGTATTATTACGCTAGTCCGGTTTTACACTGCGGTTGTCCAGTTAGTTCTCTGCATGTCCCTAATTGTCTGGTATGACTCAGCTACTAAACGGGTTAGATTCAGACTGAAAAGGTGTCAAACTGTCCTCCAACCAGGACTTACAGACTTCCAGAGTAAGGAAACAGGCAGTTGACATCAGTGCCCACCCATCACACTCCGGACACAACCTGTTCACACTTTTTTCCTTCAGTAGGCTCAACGGAAAACTGTATCCCAGAACAATATACCAACTCACAAGACACAAAAGTTTCTTTGAACAATCCTGCTGTGTGTCTGTGTGCATATAAAGTGTAATCTTAAATAGTGTTATTTTTCTAATGTGTACGGATTGATACAGTATCTGAAAACTGTGTTGCTTTTAAAAATTGGTTATGAGTTTGTGCACTCCAATAACAGATAAGAAAATAATCAAGTATACAGACAGAAGGACAGATACTGATAAGTCGTGATGAGAAGACACCAGAGAACAGCAAATTTTATTCATCAGCATCATTACAAATCATTAAACATAAAATGGAAACTCCTACATGAGTCACTTAATGAATGTTGTTGCTTGTAATCCTGGACTAAATTATTGGTTATTAGTCCCAGTATTCAGTCAAGGAAGAAAAAATTCAACAATGGCAAAAATGGTATTAAATTCTGAATATCACTTTAAAAAATCTTAATAATCTAAATATAGTGAAACTACTCCACAAATGCTGAAAAGGACTTCTGAAGTTCTTATTCATTTTTTCTTTCCTTTCTGGTGTTTTAGACACTTTAGAGTTTCTGTGGAGGTAACATATTTTGGATTTGTCTTCCAAACAAAATAACTGGAAATGTGGTTTCAAAGAAAAACATGGTGTATCAGACAATAAAGATCATATGAAGCAAAGAGATTTGTACAAAGAGGAGCAGCTATTACATCTTCTCTTCACAAATAACACATAATTGCCTTTTCACAATGTAATTTCTTTAGATGGAAGACTCGGCTCCATTTGAAGGTGACCTAAATGACGAATGATTAAGTGTAATTTGCACATATTAATAGCAAGAGGTGACAGAATGGTTCCAGTCATCTGCTTGGTCTAGAGGAGACCACGGCTGGTTTGCTGTATGATCAGATATACAAACCAAGAAAATGACTTCATCTGTCACTGTACAAACTCTTATTTGTTTCCCCATCCTTTCTAACATCATTAATATGCAGCCTGTCATGTGGTGCAACTTTTATTCCTATTGTCTTAGAAAAAAAACTGTTTTCATATCCTTTACCCCTATTGTAGTTTACAGCAAAGTTACCAATTACCCTGCAGGTGTCAGTTTAATTTACTATCCTCTTGAGTCTTTTAGGAGACAAAACTGCTGTGAAAACTTAAAAGATGGATATTCTTTATTCATTTGCTCAACTTCTGCCCTGATCAAAACAAAAACTAAATTATTTTTATGTTTGGCAAATTTGATCATAAAGGAAGTTGTTGCTTTATGGGTTTTTTTGGAAGAAGATATTTTTATCTATAGTAGCTTAAGAGGGTAACAGTACTTCTTCAGTGTTCTGCTAACCTGTCAGAATAATTAAAATAATTATTCAGGGGACAGACTGTTATGCAGAAACACAGTCAAAAGTCTGACCAGATACATATTTGGCCAACTGACACAAACGAATGTGAATGTGAATGTGTGGACAAGCAGATTGACTCTCAGGGTCGGATCTTCTGGTAGTTTTACTAGTTACAGCTAATTAGCACTGACTTCATACAAACATTGCAGAGAAAATAATGAGGGATTGTTAGATTATTCCTTGCTTGTAACAATAAATTTTATATGGAGAAAAGTTGATTTTCCTTTTGAATGGCATCACATTTATGATGAAAATGCACTTGTGGAACGAACAGCAGTTGACCTGACATATCTTGTGTTCCAGCGGCAAACAGCTGGCTGCGGGATCCCACACAGCCATGTGTGACATGTTGGCAACCAACACAAAGAGGATGTAACAGGCTGTTGTGACTGAATGATCTTTCCACAAGTTAAGGCTCCTGTTTGCTTAAAATACATTGTTGATATAAAAGACAAGTTGTTTTCCCATCAAATGTATCACATTTTGACTGTAGGGTATGTCTAGTTCCTTTGGATTTAAATTATACAATCCAAGAAATGACACCAAAAAAAGAGTTAATCAGAAATGTGCATATACATAACCATAATTGTGGGATCCAGTATGTTGGGGAACAGCATTTTACAACTTACAAAAAGGAAAAATCCACCAAACACTTACTTAATTACTTTTTGTGCTAAATTTTATCTCAAAAGAAGTTAGTGTGTTACAACATGTATATGCTTATTAATGTATGATTTACTGCCATGTAAATCAGACTTGCTTGGAAAAGTTGTGTTGTTAAATGAAGGGCATGCTGGAAAAAAATTTTAGGTCTACATCACAACTGATTTCTGCTGCGGCTTCAAAGTCCCATTAAAGCATAAGTACACACCTTCTCAAGCAAAGTTTCATATTTAGGGAGTAAAATTAATACTAGATTAATCATGTATAAACGGTTCATATGTGTCCCTAACTTGAAAAATTTGAAGAACTGAAATATTAATTAAATATAATGAATTGCTTTGAACTGGATTGAATTGAGATGCTATATAATGTGAGTCCTTCACAGTTCTGGCTTGCTGCGGCTCGTGCATGTGCACATGTTTGCAGAGATTCTTGAACTTTAATTGCAACCTCAATGAGAAACACTGTAGTTACAAGGTGTTTCACAGATTAATCAGGTGTTTTTTTACAGCAGTGCTGTTACACAGAGGCTTTTCATTTGGTAAAATAATGTTGTGTTCTCATATTATTACAACGTTTCATGGGTAGTTTCAATATTTTTGGCTACATTGGGAAATGCCAGTTTAAAGAATGAGAAACTTGAGAGTCATTTCAGTTTATTTCAACTTGGTAGATTTCTCATAAATGGGTTTCTTGTTGTACATTTACTTTTTATTCTTGATCTAAGTTTGAGATGCTCAGCTTTGAGTTTGACATGATGATATTGGACATAATTGGAGCCTAAATGCCTCGTCATTGTAGAACTCAATACGTAGCTGGAGAGTTAGTTTTTTAAAGCCGCTCCACCTGTTCTGGTTACTCTCAGTCAGGTCTCACAGCTGTCAATATTATCCACTGTGAAGCTCTGAACTGAATTAGAGTGACAGTCATGATCCAATTTCTGCACTGGGAACGATTGACCTGTTTTGCATTACGCAGTGAGAAAAATGAAAATGATCTTCTGGATGCGATTGGATTTACTCCAGACTCTAATTACATCAGTCCAGGATTTCCGACTGAGTGCTGTTACAGGGATTATCAACTTGTAAACAGTTCTAAGTAAGTAGTGCTTCCTTTAACCTCCACAGGGTATTTAAAATCTTTAACAGTTTTACCAGATGTTGTACCACAATTAAAATTAATAAGTAGAATTTAGGTAGACTTAATGCCTTTACACACAGCAGCCGATGTGAAGAAACAACACAAAATTTAGAATAATTTGGAGCTGAAAATTATCAGAGTTTTGGTCTTTCCAAACCACGTGGTGTCTTGCAGCCAGCCTTTGATGCCTTCTCTGATTGGTCAATTACGTATCTGTCAGATGGGATTATTAAGAAAAAGTTACCTTAGTATAAAAAAATAAAACTCAAATTTCTGGACCGAATTTTGTTACTGATGTGAACATTCCCAATAACTGGACATCGATTCCTTAAAATATTTCCATGCAAATTATTCAAGAAAAATATTCAGAGTAAAGGCCATTGTTTTGTAAAGAGTTTCAGCTTAGATCCAGGGCCGTAGCGTTTTAGAAATACTGGGGTCCACCACCCATTGTAAGCCACACACCTCAACAGACCAAGACCAAAATCTGCCTAAAATGGAAGCAATTTATGTTTTGCACAAACCACTTCCTCTCTTTCATGTCCTGTCTGTTTTCTCCATCTATGTTGTCCTCGTCTGTCCTCTGAACATCCTGTTTCTGTTATGATCAAGTTGTGGTAAGGTGGTGTGGGGATGTAGACTTAAATGCAGGAACGGCAGCAGGAACTCAGACCAAACTCAGGTTTATTCTCCAGTACAGGGGTGTCAAACTCAAATTCACAGTGGGCCAAAATTAAAAACTGGGACTAAGTTGCTTGCTACTCTGTGATTTACTCTGATGCACCTGGGTCTAAACCAGATACTCCTACTACAATAGCACATATAAATATACATACATACATATATATA
>JBAMHX010000011.1:1286904-1299897 GCA_037177515.1 Pseudomugil tenellus
CATCATTTTTGTCCAGGCCTGTTTCATTAGTTTGTTTTTTTAAATGATTATGTTAATCAGCAATTCAAAAGTGATGGATCCTTTCGCTTATCTAATTTTCAATAAATTTTTATTTATTGTTACTTTTGTAAGTTTCAAGTGATGTCAGTGAAAATTGTGGGTTTTTCCTTCTTTAACTGAGTGGTACCAACAATTTTGTCCACGACTGTATATGCGATTATTTTTTTTAAATGTATGAAATGGAAGTAGATTTGCAATTTTATTTTGAATTGTTGTTTCCTGTTTTGACGGTCCTGACAGTGGAGCCTGCCCCGGAAGAGACCTCACAGTGGAGGTCTGCAGGCAGGTCCTCTTCGCGCAAAGACTGATCAACATGTGGTCCTTTATATTCAGTAAAGCATCCCAGAAATATGTATTTTATATCCATTTTCGATGTCTGCTTTATGAAGAACAGTACATGTACACACATGCTTTGCACAGTCCGGACTCAGTAAGAAATGCCTCTTTAATAAGTTCAATAAATTAAATTAAATTAAAAACTAAAGCCTTGTTAAGCATTAAAACCAGCATTAAAACTGAGAAACTTCTTGTTTCTTTTGTTTTTTATTTTTAAACATATTTTTCTAGATGTTGAATCTGATATCAGCAACATTTTTAAACATGTGAGGCTGATGTGAGTTTCACATGTGGGTTTGGGAGCTGAGGAGAGCAGGAGCATGGAAATAAAGATGGCGCTGTGTTATAGTGTGGTATATGCAGAATATGTTTTGTGATACAGAAATAATCAAACACATCCCTGGACAGCACCCCTGTACACCTTAAAAAGCTGTAAATAAATGATTCCTCATATATGTGCAAGTCTCTATTTGCTATTGCTAGTGATGGTGCTCTTTGAAAAGGGACAGATTATCGAAAGGATGGAAATCCTGTGTTTATTTACTGTCATGTTTTCCTAAATCTCTCTATGTCATTTACATCAGAATAAATACAGTGAAACAGGATGATGTGTGTAACTTGAACATCTAAACCAACCAGACAGAATTACTAGGGTCAGCTGTCACTCCTGCGTTAATTCGGCTTCATCATTCAGCTTCATCGTCATTGTCTGAATGAGATGGGTCCTCTAACGGAAGCAGTGGATTGTAGGACAGTTTATCCAGATCCTCTGAAGTCATCACTCTCATTGTCCCATCCGTATTGAGCTGCATGGGCTGGATTACATTGTTCCTGCAAGGAGTAGATCAATGTACATGTGTGAGGACAGACTCAGTCTGACAGTTGTCCCAGTAAGGTATTTCTACCAGAAAGTACCTAAATTATGGAAAAGTAAGAGTCGAGGTTACAGTTTCCTTGTAGAAAATCAGCTGCACAATAAACCCTTAATTTTTACTATTTCCTTAAAATTTATTGGAGGGTTTTACCCTGACTCAATCATTCCCATGAAATGAAATATAGTTCAATTAAAGATGTTAAAAACTAGCTTAAGACCAGAAAGATCCCTGTAAATCTACCACATTATGGATCCTTTAGTTCATTGCCTCGGTGATCTGTTTAAGCAACATGACCAAAGATCTGCAGATTTTCACTCTTTATTGCCCCTTAAAGATGACCGATGCAGCATAATCTTCATCCTGTCTCTTCTCTGAGCTCTCCTTAGCTAGTAAAAGTTTGATGTTGACTCATGTCTTATGTCTTGCTATGTCCCTTTTTCACTTTCATTGCCTCTCTTCCCCTAATAATGTCTTCCATCCATAGAAAATGTTCAAAACGCTGTGAAGTAATCCAGTTGCTGGTGTGACTCAGTGTGTAGCGTTGCTCCTGGTGGTCCGGCTAGTGCCGGAGTGCATGGCAGCTCTCCCGCCATCAGTGTGTGAATGTGTGCATAAATGGGTGGATTGCAGGCTCTGTAAAATGCTTCGGTCATCGAGAGATGAAAATAAAGCACTATATGAGTGAATGACATTTACAATTTAAAGTGAAATTCTGCTGTAACATGTTGACCTAAAAAAAGGATCAAAGTGCAGTTTCTTAGCCTCTGGATGCTACAGGACAACAACGACAGCTCCAGGGATACACATAAATGTCACATCAAAATGAGTCAGAAGCACAGAGTTTTGAGACATACTGGATGTAGTATTGCTTTTGTGAAATATTCACTTCCAACAAACAGCTGCCAACTTGTTAAAATATCAGAAGATTAAAAAAAGATGTTAAAACAATAATAATAGTTATTATGTACTGATAATAGCTGTATTGCTATGGATTTCAGAACTGGCTTTAATATACCAGAATGAAAGAGCTCTTTAGATCTAGATATAGCTTTGTGTTATGGTAAATACTATTATCACAGTGCATATACAGCTATTAATAATACCATTATTAGTGTCAATGTGCTAGAAATAAAGAGAAATGTCCCACCATCCTATGATATACCACAGGGTTCACTAGTGAGATTTTATGAGCAATCAATGCTCCAAACAATCCATAGTCTGTGTGGAAGTGGGTTGATGTTTGTTTAAATCAGACCAAATGGCAGAGTGAATGTATCCTTAACGTGGTGTGTTACACTATGGAAAAAATGCAAGCTGTTTTGTGCATCTGAGCTACTTTCTGCTACTTTTTCTCTAGGGCTAAGATATTATTTGACAATTTTTTTGTGTGTGTTCATCATGGTTGCCTGGTGTGCTTTCCAAACTGCAATTAGATAATTGGTAGGTACCTTTTGTTTTTATCTGGGATTTTGTAGCTTTAGTGCGACCATTTCTATGCAGTTATGCATGTAATATTGGGGATAATATGCAGTAGTGTTCCAAGCTAGAATTTAAACTCAGATCAGCTTTTAAATAAGCTGCAGCCCATGTACAGAGTGTACAGCCTTTAGGCTCCGCAGCTTAAATGAGCCTGAAAGGCACCAACTTGAAACGATGCAAGGTCACAGAGTTGACAGCAGTCAAGTATTGCAGAGGGTTTGAAGTTAGATTTATGGGCTTTTACCCAATGTTTCCATCAAACAAATCACATTTCAGCATTTTAAAAAAAAGTTGCATTTACACAACAGCGAAGTGAAATCTACCTCAATACAGGCAGAAAGTGCTTTTATCCACCCAGAACTGTGTAAACTAAAAGCCGAAACTTAACAAAACTTTACTGTTTTACCGTCTCACTGTCATTTAAATGGGGCCTTACTTTCTATAAAATACTATTTATGTTGTTTTTAGCTCAAATAAACCCACGTGTTATATTTTTTCCATGTTTCTTTCTTTTTTTAACATCCTACAAATTCAGCAACACCACCTGAGTTTTTCTGATGCGCCCCCTGGTGGAATACTCTGGTAACAATCGTTGTACATTAGCAAGTATGCAAATAATGACACTCATTACACTGGTTTGCTACACAAACTTGAGGTTAAAAAAAGAAAAAAATCTCAGCCTTAATGTGCATAATAAGTTAAAACATATCCATATGATACAGTTCAGGCAAGTTGTGTGTGTTTGTATTGATATTTTTATGATACCTTGATAGTTTGTCAAACATCCTGATCAGCTTCATAGCCTCAAACTCCTTCTGCTCCTCTGTCATTCCCTCCATGGGATTAGGCTGATCCTCTTCTACAACTCCTGTTACTGGGTTTATGCTGGATACAAAGAGGAAAGAGAGAAACAAACTCTACTTTATTTATGAAGCCCTTTAAAAACAGCTGCCGCTGTTACAAAGTGCTGTAAAAAAATCAACCACTATTTAAACAAATCAACATATGAGTTTGGAGATTCAATTCAATAAACATCTTTATCTTTAAGATGAACCATTGAGTTTTGACCAGTTCTGCCAGTATGCAAAAATACTCCTTGATAACTCAACTTTTTAATGGTCCTTTTAACAGTGATTCTGTCAAATGATGCTGTTGTAAAATTAGGATTTTATCAGATTAGAGAGGCAGTCTAAAGATGAGTCACTCATTAGGGGCACTTGTAGTCTAGTGGTTCAAGAGCTGGGCTTTAGGCTGGTTCTGTGGGTCCTTAAGCAGGATCGTTAACTTCCAGCTGCTGATCAGTGCCGTAATCCGGCCTGGCAGCCAACTGCTTCTATTGTAACGGGTCAAATGTAGACCGGAAAGTTCCCAGCTGAAATCATTAAAGGAAAAAAAGACAAAATAATAAAAAATGAGTGAAATTTAAGTCACAAGAAAGTTGACACGCATGCGTTATAAGCTGCTTTTCAGTCAACAGCTCCATGTGTTCCCATCTGTGAATAGAAAATCTAACAACCAAAATATACACTAAAATAAAAAAAAAGTTCTTACTTCTACCTAAATTCTTTTTGCACCACAAGGATTCTCAAAATTTAAATAATTATAATGGTTTATTTTTCTCTGCTTTACTATTTGTTGATTCCTTCTTCTTTTTTCCCTCTTCTAGCTTTGTTGTCCTGCAAGTTTAAGTAAAAATCTTAAGCTTAATAAAAAAAAAAATCATAGAATGCATTAAACGTGAGAAATTATAGTGGAAACCTCCCATAAAACCCTGGCTATGAGTTCCGAGTGTCATGGTGGTGTGGCGGTACTGACTGGGCCTTCGCCTGTCTGTACTCCTCTGTCTCAGAGTCTTCATCTTCAGAGTAGATTCCAGAGTCTCTGCCTCCTCTGAGCAGTCCTCTGGCAGCAAGCAGACCTGCAGCGTTACCGTATCCTGTGTACTTGATGAACCTTGAAACTGGACAGAAAGAAGTTCATGTTAAAACGGCAGACCCAGATGCAGGACCTGATCAAGATCAGAGTTATGATTTAATGAAGTTACATATGTCTTCTTACAGCCATCCAAAGCGATTAAAGTCAGATTACATTTTCAAACAGAACTAGTTTGCTTAATGTTTCCTCATACTGGTCGCTTTGGTGCTTTTCTCACAACAGAATTAACATTTACACAACAGTTGGTACGTTTCTCAAATTGCCAAACCTCGTAGATAACCTGCAAAATCATGTCACGTACTAAAGAATAAATTTAAAAAAGCATGTTTTTATTTATTAATTTATGTCAGTAAAGCTGTCAGAGTGTAATAGGACATTTCAGATATTCCTTTCATTCACTTTGCTTTGTGTTATTTGGGTCACATCACCATTCTAAATGTCACATCAGCATGACTAAATGCCTTTAATCTCGTATCATTTGTTTGATTACTCAGTATCTGATCGGTTTCTCGTATCTGGACATGGTTCCTATCTGTTGGTGACACAACAGTGTCTGCGTTCTGTGAAGCACTCAGAGTCTTTAAATGAAGATGCTCCCAAGTGACTGGTCAGAATTTGCTCCAGACTTCTGCTCTGACAGATCTTTGGACCAAATCCTCCTGAATTGCAATTCAGTATTTATCTGTCTTGTCTTTATGTTTCTCATATTCTTTTGATTGTTTTATTCCTTGTTTAATAAATTTTGTTAATAATTTTCACATCAGAACCAGACTCCTCATCTTTGGTAATAGAAAAATTCTATAACAAGAGCATCAAAATGAAAAGTCCTGTCACCATTGAGTATGAACAGGGTGCTGAAATAGCTCAGTCACATTTTGATTGTGACAATCTGATTTGGAAGTGTTTCTGAATAAAACTGGATCTGGGAAACACAAACAGAAAATGGCCAAACAGCAGAACACACTGTACGTGTGAAAACTTCAGTAAAGTTACACTTACACAGTTACACATATACTTGCCATCTTATAGTACTTTTCTCACAACATTATACAAAACAGGAAAAAATACACTTCAGTCCCTTCAACAATCAATCGGTAGGTATATAATATATATTATAAAACCGATATTTGTCTCACCACTTTCTTTGCAGAGAACAAAGAGGAATTCAGCAGCACAGTCCTTGACGTCGGTATCAATGTGCGTCATTAGACGGACGATTTTGTTTCTTAGTGCATCTCCTACCTCTGGCCTGTTTGTCACATCGCGGAGGGGGGGCAGCACCTTAACAAAGCACACACGTGCACTGACACCCCTTAAACAGTCACTGTACTCATAAATTGTCTCCATCATTCTGTTCAGCACTGACCTTTGACCTGAGAAACTTCCTGGTCTCTCGATGGATGCGAGCACTCTCCGTTAGCAGGTTGAGAGACGGCAGGAGAGTTTCCTTTAGCTTCTGACCCTGAAAGACAGACAAACACATTCTTATTTGTCATACCATTACGTTGAGTGCAGACGCCTGTTTATTTTCAACATAAACAAAGATCAGAAAAGACACCAAACCCTGACAAGTTAAGGAGGACGAACTTACTGACCAGTAAAACCAGTAAAAAGGGAAAGTTCCTCATTTTTTCCTTGATTTTTCAGCGGTGTTTGAACCTAGAGACTTTCAGTGCAACGTTTTCCAGCCCTGATCCCTTCAGCTTGGTTTGGTGAGGCCTCAGAGTTGTGATCTCCCACTTGTGCTGCTTCAAGTTTAATTAAAATGGATGAAACATGGCTTTGCTGTTTCTGTATGACCATAATCATGTAGCAACATGATTCAGAATCCTAGGTACGCAAATATTTCCCTCCATAAAGTGTTTAGATATGTTGCGTGCTTCCTCTGTAATCTCTGTATTACGGACCATGAACGCAATAATTAAAATTTCCTTTCAGATGTCTGCCATCTAGTGGTGGAGAGTTGTAACAGGTTGCAGATCTCTATGGAGATATTGTCTTGTCCTTGTCGCAGTTTTGCAACTTTGACACTTAAAGGGTTAAAGTTGGGAGTCTTCACAATAAGCCCAAATTGATTAGATAAATTTATCTTTAATTTTGACCCGCAGTTAAAAAAATAAAACATTTATCAGTGTCAAAAAGGTAGATGGGCCTGACCGTAACTACCACTGCTGACACCAACTGGACCTCAGTATTTTTCCGCTTTGAATTTATTAAAATTGATACAATAAAGGTTTTTGAGAAGCAAGTTTATCTGAGAAGATTAATTTGTGATGTGTTTATTGATACTGACATACTGATTCTTCACATATCAAATGTTTTATTCTAGATTCTTGAAGTAAACATCTTTCTCATATTTATAATTATCACAGTGTAAAGTAACTAAACTCTTAGGATAGGTAGAAACTACTTCCTTTTCCACCTGCTATTGTTATTTCAAAATAAGGCACAACGTAGAATTGCAGAGCGCAGCTCACACATGGTTTAGGGATCAATCGGTCCAAATTCTGCCAGGTGTGGAGACATTTCAGTTCCACAAACAGCTACTTAATGTGGGAAGATCATAAATAGCCTTAAACATCTGAGAACCAACCAGAACAAAGAAGCAGAGGTTATGAGAAGATGAGGAGGTGATCTGAAAAAGAGTACAGGTGCTACTCTGTAGTCCTTTGGTGGTGTAGGTACTATCAGGTACTATACAGGTACAGATTGAGAAAATGGAGAGCTGTTGTGTGGCATGTAACGCTGTTCCAGAATTTTAGGGAATTAATTTCCATCTGTCTGCAAATTTTATGTTTTTGTGTGAATAATCAAACCAAAGTTTCCAACCATCCTAAAACTAAAGCTTCTCATTTTGTGTAGAAAAAATATGGTTATAGGTAAGTGCTACGAGTAAAAAGTAAGTGCTACAAAACATATCAACCAGCTGACATTAAAATATTTGCAATTCTGGGAATCAAAAAGTACTGTGACTGTACAGAAAATGTTTGAGTGAGTGGTAGATGAGTAGATGAAGTGTATGTCCCTCTGTTGTTCAAAATATTTAAAAAAAATATGATGGCCTCAGTCTATTTAGTGTAGACTGATTACAGAGATGTTTTTTGTTATTCCAGCTAAAGTCAAACTAAGGTAGGAGAAATGTGGGAGGAGACAGGAGTTTCAGAGGAAAGAAGAGGACACCATAGATGGAGAAAACAGACAGGACATGAAGGAAAGGCAGTTGTTTGTGTGAAGTTGCTTCCATTTTAGGCAGATTTTGGTCTTGGTATGTTCAAGTGTGTGGGTTACAGTGGGTGGTGGACCCTACTATTTCTAAAACTCTAGCTACGGCCCTGGAGCCCGCTCCATTTACAAGACGGAACCTGTTAGCTAAGGGATGGGGGACGCTCATCTTACTCTGTCAAGTCGTTTCTCCATGAACTCCAACAGCATGTTTACGGCATCCATGTTGACCCCCATGTACTCGATGGAGCCTTGTTGGACCTTTGGCACCAGCAGTACATCCAAACAGGGCAGAGGGAGATTACCCAGCAAGTTCACAGTGTGGCTGAGGAAACACAGAGAGAGTCATCAGCAGTTGTATGAATAGAAGCGATCTGTAGACAGAAGGGATAAGAGACCTGTGAAACTCCTCGGTACGCTCCTCTCCATCTGCACGGCTCATTAAACAGTGTCTCAGTATGGCACCCAAACGTCTGCACTCTGCTGCGTCCTCCTTAAAAACGTCACACAAACACTGTTCATGCCTTCTGTGTTCAACTCAGCAACATTAAAATCACACGTTTTATAAAATATCTTCTACATCCAGGACTCAAATTCTTAGAAGAATCATCTTCTAGTTTAGCCTCATGAAGTCATCATGAGTAGTTTCTGTATTAGAAAATTATTTCATTTATTTTATTAATGAGAACCTTGTTTAAAGGTCTTTTTTCACAGAAAAAATACAGGTGCCATTTAATATTTTTTTAGGATCAGGCACATTTATGTCATTGTGTTAACATTTGTGTCAAGCAACAATTTCATTATTGCAATTAATCACATGACTTTTGTGATTAATCATGATTAATTAACAAGGACATGTGCAAAACTCAGTATCTAATTAATAAGCATTGCATTAAATATTTTTTAAATACCCATTTGAACAAAAGTTCAGCAACTTTTAGTTTAAAAACAGATTAATCAAACAGACTTAATCTAGAAAGAAAGAAGCTTCATACAGCATTGATATTTATTTAAACTTGTTGCCTTTCAACAAATAAGTCCTGAATATGTCCTCCTTTCTGAAGAGAAACATTTTTACATTCATATTCAAGATTAGTCATCTTAATCTTAGCTGTGTAAAGAAGAAACGTAATCGTTTACAATGCGGTCGTAATTTTCTTTGTATCACTGCATGATTAATCACAGAATTTTGGAGATCCTCTTAATTTTTTTTATTTAATAAAAAAAAACCTTTAGTTTGCTCTCACAAATACAGACAAAGATGAGTCCACAGACAAGATGACACCAATGTTTTTACATCAAACTGAAAGTTCTCTAACTTTTTATCATCACCTCGTCAACTTTGCGTTTGTTTGTGTCGAAAGTGATGTTGAAGAGTATTTTGAGTATTTCCATGGCTAACTCCGTCTGTTGCCGGCTGAGGTGGGGCAGCGCTTCAGGTGGGATCTCTTCAAACCCTGCTCTTGCTGTCTCCAGGGTGTCCGGCCAACAGAGACCCAGAGTAGCGTCCAGTTGGTTTCCTGGACCGCAAACAGGAAGATATCAGCACGGACAAATCTGGATATTTTATGTTTGTGTAATAACGTTTGATTGTTGGCTGCATCATTCTGGCCGTTTGCTGGATTGCAGAACATCTGACCAGCAGAAAAAGAACACACAATAACTGATACAACCTGAGTGACATTAAAACCAGAGGTGCAGCTTTCCAAACACAATTTTAATCTCTCTACTGACTCAAACATACCAGTATGGAAACAGTGGGAGTCTGGAACTCAAAAATGTGAGTGGAAAGAACCAAATTGGACGTCATGTAAAAGCTGGATGTGGGTGAACAAACGCGAGCAGTTACACCTCCAGAAAAAAAAGCTAGAAATCAGTTACCTAGGAGACGGATGCCATGAAGCTCGTGAGCCAGCTGAGCCCTAACATCCACCTTGAGGGCAGTCAGCAGGAAGGTCAGACGCAAATCAAAGAAGCGGATCTGGAAAGATATGACACAGTAATGGAAGCATTCCTGGCTTGTTTTCCTCAGAGCAGGTTGAGTATGAAGCTGTGTTACAGAACGGATCAGAAACTGCTTCTGGTTTGACACTGAATCATAAACAGAATAAAGTGCGAACATACTAACAAAACTCACAGATGTTTAACTTTTGGGTTAAATTTACAGAAGAAAGTAAAAAGTTAAGTGTTACTGTACACTCTGGCAAACATACCATAAAATGTTTTTTTTCCCTTTTGAGGGAGGATTTCTGTGTTAAACCAACTGCTTCTAGTCAAAGCAAACCAACATAGCAAACATGCAGGATCAACATCAACCATCATTCCACCTCCTGGCTTCCAGACATTTATTAGACTGATGTCCATACCTCATGGCTCCATGTGGGATCATGACACTGCTTCAGTCTCTCAGCCACTCCTTTAATGAGCTGAAGGTCTGCTGCCACCACCTGTCATCCAGCCATCAAATCCATCCATCAGACAAATTATAGATGAGCACTGATGTGAGGAGCTCCTGACGTAACGGACTGACCTGTCCTGTCTTGTTGTGAAGCAGGATGTTACAGATGGACTTCAGAGCTTCAACAATCACTTCCTGATCAGGGTTCTCAGATGCAGGAGAGGATTCCTTAATTTCAGACCCGGATATGTCTGCTGCCTCTTCGCCTTCTCCACCTTCACCTTTTGCATTTAATGCTTTGTTTTGTTTAAGAATTAAATAAAATCATACATCAATGTAAATAAAGATCAAATGCACTCTTTGGCAACATAAACCACAACTTTGCACTTGTTCATCTTCTGAAAACACCTTTCCTCCAAAGTTTTAGTTTCCAAGGTGTGACAACCCTCATAAGTTTCCTCTTTTTCTATTGATGTTTGTTTCTTTTCTATTGAAGTGATGATGAGCTCCTGGCCAGACTCCTTTAAAATGCACAATCTGGTACATTTGGAGAGTGAGGCGGCTCCCTCCTCCTTCTGCTAGTTTGTTTAGTTTAGGTTACTTTTGTTAAGAAAGTTGTTTGCTTTATTTGAAATCCGCCTTGTTTGTATTGAGACAGGTTGTAACAATGGTAACAGCAGAAAACACGCAGCCAGGAGTGGCCGGAGATGGATGGATAAATGATTTTCCAATCACAAGCAGAACCTTCATGTACACTACTGAGCGCATCTTTGAAATACTGTATGAATGAAATGCAGAGATTATAGGGACCGTTAATGCTAAGTAGAGAACACTGACTATAATCTCATCACTTCACCTTCCAGATGTTCAACAAAACTAGATAACTGTTCGCGGGAACTCGATCCAGTTATTTCAGATTCCCTATTTTTTATGTTTAGCTTTAAATTAGAAAGTTTTTCCACCAGACTCCTGATTACTGATCACATTCACCTGTTGTCCATTTCCTCTCCAGCTATATATACAGCAGTTCACCACTCACACCCTGCTGGACCTCGTAACATCTTCGTCAGATCTTACTCTCATTCCCTTCCCCGGCTCCAACTCGCCTACCTGCCCTTTGGATTGTGCTTCTCTGAATTCTTCCCTGGTTCTGATCTCTGTCTCATCTCTGTCTCTGTGAATATCCCCACTGATCTCCCACTCTGGCATATCATCGTATAACATTCTGCTTGTTAATAAATTCTTGAGTTCGCTTGATCTGTCTCTGAGGAATCCTTCATTACAAGAGTAATAATGATAAAGACTAACAAGCTAATTATCCATACATCTTATCTCCACCCACTAAGAAGGTCTGCTTGTATCAATCAAGTTTAAATGCCTTCCCAAAATCTCCTGACCAGTCCTGTTTGCAGTAAGAATTGGCTGGACAGAGTCAGAACTGCTCCAGAATATGGTTCAAAATAATTACCTTGCTTCTCCTCCAGCTGCCCGTGGGCAGGCATGCCAGTACAATCCGTGGCGATGCCAGCATAGCGGGCAAGAGTGGACATAGCTGATCTGCTGATGAATGGATCCAGGCAATCTTTGTCTCTGGACAGGATCCGGACGGTTTCTAAACAGGTCAGCAGACAGGAAGGCTGAAGCTCCCTGTTCAGGAAACCGACTACCAATTCCCCAAGACGCTGTTGAAGACAACAGATAAATGTAGTCAGGCTTAACATGCCGTCAGTGTTGGTTTCTTGTAGCTAAACAGCTAATCAGGAAACTTTTTATACAAATACTCAATTATTATAAATTTAAAATTCAATGGTTGCCAAATTTTGTTGGTGATAAACAGGATGAGGTTACGAATATATTCATAAAGGTGGTCACGCTCAACCTGACAGATCAGGTGATAAATTCCCACATCTGGACGGGCTTTGTCGTGGACCTGCTCCTGAAGGAGTCAGCGGAAGACTCAGGATGCTCACTGATCACGCTCATTTGGAGGTTTTCCAAATAGCTTTCCTGAAGCAGAATCAGGATTTCTCTGGATTGATTATCTTTAGCTTTAGGTCTCCTCAACTGACCTACCCAAACTTAGATAGGTGAAAGAAAATGCATGAAAAGCCAAAAATCTGCTTAGATTTTAACTATTTAGTCAAGTCAGGACCTGTTCACATCCAGTAGATAAAGTAGATAAAGAATCCAGTGGTGGTCTGCCAGAATCTACAGTGTAACAACAGACAGGCTCTTAAATTAAACCAGGTCATTTAAATCTCTGCACACACTTGGATGCAGCAAACCCAACACATAGTATACAAAAAAAAATTACCTGTCACACTTTCTCTTCCTCACAGCTCCAACCCATCATAAAAATAACAAGAACATGGTTCTGCACTGCTACAGGACTGTTTTAAATGCACTGACAGGAGGAGGAGCAGGTGTCCAGTGGCAGCTTCCTGGTACTTCACATTAGCAACAACTTGAGATGGGGTTTCAACAGCGCTGCTGTAGTGAAGAAGGGACACCAGAGAGTACTTCCTCTGGATTTTAAGGAAGAAGAACATCTCCCTGACTACTGGGGTAGGCTCCAGCGACCCGAAACCCTGAAGTGGATGAAACTGGATGAAACTGGATGGATGGATGGATGGATGGATGGATGGATGGATGGATGGATGGATGGATGGATGGATGGATGGATGGATG
>JBAMHX010000011.1:1299997-1310216 GCA_037177515.1 Pseudomugil tenellus
TATATATATAAGTATAAGTTGATAATAATGTGTGGACTGACGTATGAGCAACTATTTAATGCATATAATATTTTTGCAAATCATATACAGTATGTTAAGCTCTATCTCTGCATAATATCACCTGCCTCAATGCCTGCCTCACTAAAAGGGTGTTTCTCTACAAGCATTAGGCCTATTTCTACAGTGTGTGTTAAGTGTGTTAGATCTATACCTTATGGCAGCTACACGGGCGGGTTCAATGTTCAGATTTGTAAGCTTCCCTAATATATTACAAATTAAAAGAAAATATAAAGTTAATACAAGTTTATACTCATTCTGTGATAATGCTACATTTGTTTTCTTACAAACTGATTAAATAACATTAACCCCGCTTTTCAGGCGGCGGAGCGTATATACATTTATTAAATGATGTCTCAAGGCAACAAGACCCGTGTCCAATAAAAACTCGAGAACTGTCTTGAGCGATGGGTTGACAACCAATAGACTTGCAGTAATAGTTTGAGTGACAATCGTTGCAGGTTTAGTGGGGGAAGGGGTAGTTGAAGTTGACGGAACCGCCATCTTGAAAATAGTCCTCCGATGATCTACCTTTTCGCGCCTGTCACAATCCGTTTTAAACGTTTTATTTATCCTTTTTGGAATTCCATGTTTTGTCAGTATTCTTGTGGTTACGGGCTTGGGCTAATGGCGAAATAATCTACATGCTCGAGACTTACAGTTTACGGCTGTCAATCGGTAAGTACACTTGCAAGCATAGGCACTTGGTGCTGAAGAGACGATTAGCCAGTAGCTTTCAGATAGCCGGCTAACGTTTGCTGGCTAGCAAGAAACATACTTGGCCATCTTAGCCTACGTTGTTAGGTATTAATGATACTCCTTAAGCTAATTCAAGGGCAACTCTTTTATAAATGGTTGGTGTTATTAAGTACACAAAATACATGGGGGACATTTATTACCTCACATTTCAACCAGATAATGTAAGTCGCTCATACAGCCTAACCGGACGTACTAACTGACATTAATGTAGTAGCCCGTGTTAGCTAACTGCAGTCACTGGCGTTAGCCAGTTGGTCTCAGCTGGTGTCTTTCTCTTTCCTGTGCTCTACATTTAGTCTTTTCGGGCAGGTCGATGTTGTCGCAGCCAGTTAACCAGAACGCGGTTATGTAAGGTAATGGCATCCTTTACAAGATCATTTTGTATTGGTCCATATTAGCTTAAACAAAACCAGCTGCATCACACAGTCCTTACTGACGTATTGACTTAATACATTATTTATTGTATTGGACAACTTGATTTACTTAACGGTCTTAATTTGAGTCTGTAGACATCAGTCTTCGTTCTGTTGATTTATTTTTTCTTATGTTTATGTATTGAACCTTGCAAATGGTAAATGGCGTATTGCGGATCTTTAAGCAAAACGCTCTTTTTAACTGTGCAATCCTGCGGAAATGTGCTGAACATTACATATTGAGAAATGAATAACTGTCTGTTTTACCCGTAGAGTCTGTATTTTTATTTGGCTCTCGTGACTGTTGTGGGTTTATTAGAGCATCTAAGCAGACCCTGTTGTAAATCAGCACTAGTCTGTCATCAGACTTTGCTGGTTGACCACATTATTGTATTCCTCTTAGTCTTGTTCATGTTATAATACAGGCTAATTAAACACACGGTTACTGTGTGGTTTGGGTTCATCTTGTTCAAAACGTCATAGTGAAGAGACAGAAGAATCAGCTTGATGAAGACTGAACATTCATGGATACACCAGCAACGTCAAATGTCATACTACAACTATCTACTGATAACAAGCCCATATGTCAGAACAAGACAGATTTAGTCTTAGACGATCCACACTTGAATGTGCAGTGTTATTTAGTTATTTTCTGACATTTTGTCTTATCTAAATTGAAGTAGGAATGCACAATATACTTTAAGATGGAGATGAATATGTCCACAAAAGGTTACCTAGTTAAACATATACACTTGAAATGACGCCAATTGAATATATTAGATTATCTGCAACATGTCCATGACATCTGTTTTTGGTCCATATCTAGCTGTATTCAGTGTTATCACTGATGCAACTTTTTTACATTTATTGATCAGAGAGAAATTGCAAACTGGTATTACTGCTGTCAGTATTTAAGTACAGTTTCTCAAGTTGAATATTTAAATTACGTCTGTCTCATTAAGTTTTGTCTTTTTTTTGCAGATTTAAAGTTTCTTTGCAGAAGTTGTGGATGTTTTTTGTAAAGCAGATTACAGTAAAATACTTTTACATTATTGACTGAGATAATCTTTGTATCGGCTTCATTGTGAATGTCATGGAGAGTAATTGATAGTTTGATGTTCTAGTTGTAATGCCCTACGATAAAATGCACCACAGGGGCTTTTGCTTGTAGTGTAATGTTTACCGACAGGATTTTAGTCCAACAGCTGTGATCTTGAAGTTAACAATGAAATACATTTTCTTCTTTTTCTTTTAGTGCAGTGAAATCCAGCACCACTGCACACTCCCATGTTTGATTATGATTTATGGATTTCTGTTCGTTATATGTGTACAATGTGAACAAACCTACTGGTTGACAGACTGTTTATATTCTAGTGAATTAGTCAGCTGGTATCACTGTACATGAACAATAAATTCTATCTCTGGCTTTTTAGGATTAGATGTAATTACATAAATATAGATTGCAGTGATATAAACACATTTCTCTTTAGAAAAAAAAAAGCTACTTTTTTTAAAAATCATGTCTCAATTTGACTGTCTCTGATTACAGGTGTGTTCTCTGACCTGCTGTATGTGTGCTTTTTGTCAGTGTGTCCATCACCGCTGCCTGCCGCCCGTCCATCTGGCTACCCTGGAATGGGACACAATTCTCAAAGACTATAGCACATCTTTTTTAACCTGAGCTCCACTGTCTGGACTCCAGCACATTCACAAGTAAGCAGAAGCGAAGCATTACGTGATTCCTTTGTTAATCATTGCCACTCTTATCCCAACAGTCTGATTTTCAAATAAAGCTTTACTTATATGAGAATGAAGTTAGTATACCCTGGCCTTGTGCTATATGTCTGCCCTAGTGGAGGTCATGTTTTCGTCTGTCTAATAACAACATAACTCAACGTTATGGACTGATTTAGATAACGTTTACAGGAAATGTCAGAAATGAAATAAGAAAGAAGTGATTATGTTTTTGAGGTGATTCAGATCAACGTCTGGAATCAGGAAATCTTTTAAAACATCCTTTACAATTAGGAGATGGGGATTATTTTGTCATTACAGCTTCTAAGTCTATATATAATATATAAGGGTTTCTTCCAGGATTTTGGAAACCATGGGGGAGGGCTTTGCACCCTTTTCCGCAGAAAAAAAACGTACAAAAAAATAACTGACTTTCAACAATCATCATGTCTTAACAGCCGGGCTGAAAAGACTCGGTCTTTAGCTATAAGGCTGCTATAAGGAGAGTCTGCCACAGCTTCCTGCCCTGTCCCTTTTCTCTACTCCACGAGTGTCTTCTACTCCTGACTGTTTAGAAAACAATTGGGGGTGGGGGAGGGGGGGGTGGGGGGTTTTAATGGAACATGTGCTCTGGTACTTATCGATCACCTCTATTCCTGAGAACTTGAGGACATGGTCATAATAAGGAACATTAATAAGGAACATTAAACCTTTTCGTTATCTTGCGTCACCTGATTCTCTCCCTCACAGAACATAACGTTCATCTCTGAAGTGAGGGGGACACTTTTTGTGGGTGTTTTGTGTGATTTTTATCCTCCGCTCACATTGTTGCACCTCTCTCTTACAGAACCACATAATCACTAACGGCCACAGTTCAGCAGAATGGGACTAGCTTTTGTGTTTTTAACTATATACCAACAAAATGAAAGGTTTCAGAAGCCAAACTCAGGTTGAGTTGACACAGTGACCCTCCAACATTGACAGCAGGGGTGGGCCACTCCACATGCCTGCAGGTTTTCTGAGTTTCCCTGCTGCATCACAGCTGACTCATATCAATGGCTAATTAGCAGACTTGTGCAGTGTTTGATGTCAAGCTCTGCACATGTCTGCTAATTAAGTCTGACGTGTGTCAGGTGTGTTGCAGCAGGGGAACTCCCGACACCTGCAGTAGTGCGGCTCTAAATGGTAAGTAGCCAAATCATTAAATGCCAAGTGACAACACTAAGCATGAAATGTTAATTAAAACAACATTCCTGTAAGCAAATTTTTACCTAGCACACAAACTGGAATGAAGGTGACAAAACATGAATTAATATAAAGGAAAAAAATGCTTTTACTTGCTGCCTTTAAGAAGTGTGGAAATAAACATCAGAAATTATTTTTAATGGAATAGATTTTTTTTCTATTCTTTTTACACCTCTGTAGACCCTGCATGATTGCATTTGCTTCTGGATTCTTCTTCATTTTCTCCCTGAATTTACTCTGCTGTGGTAAAAAACAATGAAAAGCTATGGTGACTCAAATTCAGCAGACAAAGTAAAGAGTGTTGGATTTATTTCTACTATGAATTAACTTCCAAGGAGTGAAACGAAGGTAACATTAGTATTCTTGTTAGATACCCTGAAATTATATGAACTAGCTATCATGTAGCTAACATTACTTGCAGACTAAAGCAATGCCCGACTGAGTTGGGGAAAAAACTGCAATGTTTGTTTTTTTCCCCCTATGCTGGCTCTGGCCTGAACAGGATTGTAACACACATTGTTCATCTGCTCAGCAGCACGTCTCCCATCAGTGATCCACCTGTGCTCATAGTGCATTTAAAGACAACTCAGGAAAATGCATTACCACATGTCAGTGGTGGATGAAACTGTTGTAATGTGTCAAAATGGTGCAGTGGACAGAGTGCACAGACATGGGAAGTGCTAGGGACATGACACGAACTGTGCCTCCCATTTTGCCATGTCTCCCTCAGGTTCCTTTCCCATACGTTACCAATACTGAGTCATTAGAACTACCTGATATTTTTTGGTTTTCATGGCTGCTTTAATCATGGAAATCATCACAAATTAAATTGTGATCTAATTTCGAGATTGTTTTATTGGTTCATGATTAGATCAACATGAACTTGAAGCCGTCATTAGGCTTGAGTGTTCACTGTAAAATACAACCGCTATCCGAAAGCTTTACTTTGTCTATAGACTGACTTCCTTCTGCTGCACGTCATGTCGTTTTTAGAAAAGACTGGAAGCTCGTCAGATTGTTGAAAAGCAGGGATCTTAAATATTTCCAGCTGTCTAGGTCAGTCATTCTCAAAGTTTGCAATGGGCTCATTATTTATGAAACGACAAACAAATGTCAGGTTGGGAAATGTTTCTTATACAAAAGTTCTGTACCACACGCACATTTCTAAATAAACTAAACCAGATGCGCGGGTCTACATGCACAAACACATCAGAGGACAGGGGAGAAATTTACATGTGTTTTGCCAGATTTTTCATAGTCAGATTATGGTTTGTGCAAGATCATTTAAATTGTCTGATAACTCCAGAAACCCGGTAATACGTTTTTGGTGTGTGTAAACAGGCTTGTTATCAACAGGTGACGCTCAGGATTGTTGTGGATACAAAGGAAATGAGGCAAGATGAGGCTATGATTTTTCTTACCCATCTCAGTAAAATGCTCTTACTTCCCCTCTCGTCAAATTGTTGAAGAACAGGAATATCTGAAGCATTCCAGCTGTCTAGATCAGCGGTTTGTAATAGGCTTAATATTTATGAAAGAATTTATCTGAAAATAATCAACAGTAAACAAATGCCAAACTGGGAAATGTTTTTGTCTTTAAAATAAGACAGAAGCTACAGGTTTTGTTGAACATGTGCAAATATGTCATATTGGGGGAATGTTTTCTAATCGAGCAGAAGAACATAACTAAACAACAAAGAAGCTAACACGAAATGAAGTTGGATAAGATCAATAAACACAATTTAAATAGAAATCTTCATGAACGACAACACAAATCTGATTTATTTCTGTGCACAGAAAAAAAGTTGTTATAAGAGCAACAAGTCAGAAAATATGAGAGGAAGAGGCAGGTAACAGAAATTAGATCAAGTTAAAGACAAAGTATCAGGGATGAAACTGTTCAATTTCCATCATTTTTCTATCATTTAGAATAAGAGGATCAATTTAAGTTTTAATGCAATTATTGGTGGATTATTCCTTTAATGTTAGTCAGACACGGGATCAGATGTTGGACTGGAAAAACTCACCTGCTTGCATGTTGTCATGGTGACTTTTCCCTGCTGGGACAGCATTGGGTGGATATTTTGGCCTGCTGTTGATGGTGTTGGAGACGGCCTATTACAGAAACAGATGTTTTATTATCAGCTGGAACAGATTTAATCTTTGATTATTTACAGGCATCAGACATTTAAACAACCAGGATTCTGAAAACGAAAGTAGACTTCATGTTGTTGAAAGATTGTGTTTTTGTTCTCTGGATGTGTGAACAATAAACCAGGAACACTAAATATAAATCCATGAATTCTAAAGACTTTAATAACTACTTCTCTGAGTGGGACGAAGCAGAGAAGATGGCGATATTACCCACAACTTTATTAGTGCACCTTACCTGATTTATGAATACAGCGAGTACTATTTTTCCAATTTGCATGAAATGTGTTATATTATTTTACACTGTTAAGCATTGGTTCAACTTTTTTTTTTCCCCAAACCCCTTTTCAACATTGTAAGACTAGCATGAACAAAATACCCATGATCCGAGCTTACTCCGAGTAATTTAGTTCCATTAGAAGCAACAGTATACCTTAACTTGACTGTTTACTAATGTTTTCATCATGTGAGCTGCTGTGCAACTTCATTGTTCTGTTACTCTAGTCTGAGAAAACTGGGGTTCTGTATCATTATCAGCTGATAAATCAACTGGAACAAATTTTCTGCCAGGCCCTGTGTTTATGTGTTTCTCTGGTGTCTTTTAGAACCATCATGTTTTGGAAATTTGATCTCCACACCACATCCCACATCGACACACTCCTAGAGAAGGAGGATGTAACGCTCACAGAGGTGATGGATGAGGACGATGTCCTGCAGGAATGCAAGGCTCAGAACCACAAGCTGGTTGACTTCCTGCTGAGACCACAGTGCATGGAGGACCTGGTCACCTTCATCACTCAGGAACCCTGTGAAGATGTTGAGGAGAAGGTTAAATACAAGTAAGAGGAACATGCTGCCAAAGGCTAACAAATAAAGGAAAACTGGTTGATAACACCAGCTGGAATGTATTTATCCCACTAACATGAACAACAACACCTTTATAACTAGGTTGTTGACTAAGTTTCCAGGAAAAAGCTTTATTATACATGAAGTCAAGACTTCTCCCTGTACCTCCGCAGGTATCCCAACATATCCTGTGAACTGCTTACGTCTGATGTAAGTCAGATCAACGAAAGACTGGGAGAAGATGAAAAGCTGCTGATGAAACTGTATGGTTTCCTGAAGAACGAACCCCCTCTTAATCCGCTACTCGCCAGCTTTTTCTCCAAAGTCCTCTCAATACTGATAGGACGAAAGCCAGAACAGGTATGTCTGATATTAGCCAACGCTACATTGTCAGCTGTTCCCTATCAATTTATCAGAAACTAACTGTGGAAGAATTTCCAGGGATCAATCCCTGGATGTTGACAATTCACATAAAATGCATAATTTATTCAGACTCTGTGCTAAATCCACAACTAGTTAACCATGGTAACTAGTTATTTATCACGTTACAAAGAGACCTCTATTTAGAACTGGAAATTATGACGAAGCCGCCACCTGTCAACCTTTCCTCCAGTAAGATCTCTATGGCTGTAATACAAACAAAAAGGGGGTATGTTGTATGTTTTGCATGGATGAAAATAGTAGCATAAAGCAGCGTAAATGGCAAAAAAAAAAAAAAAAAAACCCAGGGGGAGGCAGGGGGTAAATGTTTCAGGTTCAGTTTCTTTTTCTCCTTTACAGGCAAGGCGTGAGGGAAGGCTTATTCACTGTTGATCTGTGTGTTATTTCAACAATGTGCTTTCAGGAACAGACTATGTTAAAGGTTAAACGTCGTGCATCAGATTAAAATAACTGAGGAGCTTATTGGTTTGATTGTGTGTTAATAGATCGTGAATTTTCTGAGGAAGAGGGAGGACTTTGTTGATCTGATGATTAAACACATCGGAACATCTGCTATCATGGACCTGCTGCTCAGGATGCTGACCTGCATCGAACCACAGCAGCTACGACAGGAAGTTCTCAATGTGAGTACAACCTTTTGGATAAAAATCTGTTTTTATAAAAAGCTGTCTAAAACTTTCATTTTATTTGAACGCATCATCCAAAAACACATTTTTTGTGAGAAACTGTCTTATCTGGTGATTATCTATAAATGTAATGTTAAAAACAACGAGAGGTGGAACAGATCTGATCATGAGATGGCATAACATCTGGGATCTGAACTATGAGTTGTAATTAGAGGAGTATCTAGATAACCACAGCATCCCAAAGGTGGTGTGCTTCTCATTACCACAGCAAAACATGCTGGAAACCTCACTTTGTAGAGCAGTTTGGTTTTTGAGATAAGAGATTACAGGGGAAGAAAGGCCACATTGTCTAGTGTTGTGAAACTACCTGCAGTCATTTAAAGTCTTTCTATTTGGGGATAAAGCATCGGTATGACAGTGAAGAAAAAAGGGTCAGGACAAAGTGAGTTACAGCAGGGGTAAAAGCTTAAACTGAGCAGTCGGTCTGCAGTAGATCAGTAATATACAGATATTTGTTAAGATACTTGAAAAAATAACAGACGTCAATTTTTTCAGAGCTGGTCTGCAGCTGAGTCGATCACATGGTCATTAAGATCAAACTTACTGACTAACATTTTAGATACTAAGAAGTTTCTTACAGATTACTTATACATCTGTTTCTCTATTTGCTTCACATGCTGTGTAATCTTTACTTTCCATTTATCATATTTATGTTAGCATCATCTTTGCTTCACCCACTTAAATTCCCCCTTTTTATATTTGTTTGTGTTTATGAAAGTTTTCGTCCTTTAATGCTGTGAAGTTAATACCCTTTATGTTGTATCGTCTTTCAGTGGCTGAACGAGGAGAAGGTTATTCAGAGGCTGGTGAACATGGTGCAGTCTTCTCAAGATGAAGATGTGAGTTTCAGCACACACAGGCATACTTTTCCTAATACTTTGCTTTTAAAGTCACTTCCCTCAACTGATTTATTAGAGGAAACCAACTGTAGCTCATCAGGTATTTTATGCAGATCTGTTAAAGATGTCTGGGTTATTGTGATGTCTTCGTTTGTATGTTTCACAGAGACACTCTAATGCCTCTCAGTCCCTGTGTGAGATCATCAGACTGAGCAGAGACCAGATGTTTCAGGTCCAAGGCTGCTCAGAACCAGACCCACTTCTGGCCACACTTGAAAAGTATGAATATTTCTATCTAAATAGTTTTATTCATTGTTCATGTTGTTTTATTCAGATCAATTCAGTGCTTTGACTGCACGTGACCTTTATGACAGCTAATGTAGTGTTAAAGTAAACACATCAACATCACACCTGTACAATCTGCTAGGTTCGTGTGCTGTCCAGGTCAGGCTGCATGTTGACATCATAGAATTGACGTGTGTCCTTATTAAGATCCAAGAAAACCCAAATTAGAAGCAGCAGGTATAATGAAATGAATGAAAACATAAAGGTTTTCTGTAAAAGTGGTGCTTCCTCTTTGGTTTACAGGGTGACCGTTTCATTCCACACTTTAAGTGGACTCAGCTACCATTAACAATTATTTTAGCAACTGACTAGTGACCAATTATTTAGTCGACTAATTGCATCATGTTTTATATAAAAATAAGGACAATAATGATAATGGCTCAATCAACAACTTTAAATGAGCGTTTGCAGCTTGAAGTAAAATAAATAAGAAAAAATACTAGTATCAGTTTTTCTTCACATCATTTGCTGTAGCATAAAATGTAGCTACAGTTTTAGTATTGAATAGCACCTAAAAACCAAGAATAAATTAAATAAAATTTCTGAGGGTAATCTTTCACTCTGCTCACTGAATAAAAAACAGGCTATAATCTGTAGAGGCATTTCAAAATGACAGTTATCTTTCGCACTTTGACTTTAAGTTGTCGAGTCAGAGAGCTGGAATACTGGAAAATCTTGATGGCTATAGAAAGTTTTATAATTT
>JBAMHX010000011.1:1318453-1331904 GCA_037177515.1 Pseudomugil tenellus
ATTAAATAAATAAATTTAAAGGTGGGCCAGTTTGACACATGACGGATAATAAAACTATATCCTAACTAAGGATCCGTTTCCTCCCCTGGTGTGATTCTGCCCTTAAATTGTGTTTTGCAAAGCTATTGTCATCTGGAGAAAAGGCACTAGAGATAAAAGCTGTATTCATCTGGACAAACTAGTTAAAAAAAAAACAAGGCCAGTTCTGTGCCAGCAGAGGATCAGAACCCCTTAAACTTGTTGTGTACTCTGCAAGATGTGAGAACCTTTTTCTTGCTCTCAAGGTAATGAGGTAATGTTGTTCTTACTGGCATGGTTGGAAATGTCTTGTGATTTGTTCTAGACAGCTAAGTAGAACGTTCCCTTTATGGGACTCTGAGAAGTATTCTGTGATTGGGAAGTTTTTAGTTCGAGGTTGTTTAAGTCGGGAAGTTAAAAGTTGTTGCTTGGCATTGCTGATGTGAGTTTTAACTGATGGTTTTAATGAACATTTGACTGAAGTTGTGTGCGTTACCCCACCCTGCTACATATGACGTTTCTTGTTAAATATGAACCAACCGGGTCTGTTGTTCATTGTACAGACATCCCTCTCGTAGTAATATTACCCCTCTCAGGAAACGTTTCTCATGGAGTATGAATGGACAAGACCAAAACTCTTTGTTTTGTTATTGTGGCCACAAGAATAAGAAGAAAATTCTCGTTTTTCGCCACGTATGCAACAACATTTAGAACTGTGATGAAGCAACAGATGAAGACGAGGCTTCAGGGCACTTTAGACAACAAAAGTGCACATCTGGAGTAAAATATCTATACCTGTCAGACAGCTGACATGCTAACACATTCCCCAGTCTAATTAATTTCTAAATTAAAATATGTTAGGATGAACGTACTCCCGATAACTCTGGCTGCTTTGTCCATTTATGAGAATGTGTTTGTGTGTCATAGAACTCCCCACAGAGGACAGAGGGAAATGGGAGGCATTTATTTCTGGGCAGCTTGCTGACACAAACAAAAGAAACACTGTTGATCTGGTGAGTATTATCATAACTTAAACTGATAATGAAGCTTTCATATTTATTTCTTCAGATGTTTGCTGCCCAACGTCTCAGTGTGACCTTTTTAATTTTTTAACATATTAAAATGAGTTAAAGAAAATTCAACTTTTTTTAAAATGTTTGCATTTAACTACAAGTCATTATCTAAACATGGAATTTTGTTGAACGATTTCCTGATACACTAATTATCAATTGATTCATAAGAGCTTGAAGTGTTGCCACAGGGCATTCCTTCATCCAAAACCGCTCACAGCTGCAGACAGAGCAGATTACCTGCTTAATGACCAGGCCAAAAATAGTTTTACAATGTTAAGATGTTCAGTTGTTGACTAAAATCCAAAAACATTTTACTTTGTGGGAAAATATTGTTTATGTGACTTAAAATGTTATAAATCTTAAATAATTCATTACAAAGCCTGTAAATATCTTTTTTTGAAGCCACAAAGTATGGAAGGAGGGATGAACTGACCTAAAAATATTTCCTCAGGTGAACACGCATCACATTCATTCGTCTAGTGATGATGAAGTCGACTTTAAAGACAGTGGCTTTCACCAGGACTCCTCACTTCAACAAGTAAGACCCAAACACACCCACAGATCCATCCAAATCCAGTAGCTGTCAAAGCTGTGTTGTCACGGTAGCTTATTGCTGATAGTTTAAAAAGACACTTCTGAATGATTGATTACAATAAGAGGACACATCAGGCATTTATTATGTCAGCTCACAAGACTTTTCACACAAACATCTGAATATTTCCTGGATTTTTGGTACAACTTTTGGTGTAAATCAGCTCTGTTGACACACAGTTGTTTTTAAGGAAGATTCAAACAAAATATTAGATTTCGATATTAAGTTAAACATTTCGTTTTAGATTCAGAATGCAAATCAACAGCTGAAGATAGCAGCCTAAAACAGGAATCTAAAACAACAGGAATTCAATTTATCTTTTATAAAATAGACTAAATATTATTTTAGAAAATTTATATGGAAAGAATTTGTCCAGGAAACGACAGTCAGTGTTGTAACGTTAACGTAGTGAAAGTAATTATCCCTGTTCAGGACGTCTGTCTGTCTGCAGCCTTTAAGACTCCCCACCTTTTTATTTTTTGTAGTTTGTGTTTAGCAACAGTTTCAGTATCAAATGCAGTTTTCAGTAAGGAACTGTGTTAAAACTTGATGTTAGATCATAGCAGCAGTAAGAGAAAGCTGGCCTGGAAGTATCAAAGCCTCATGTGAAGGATTTCGAAAACAGATTTCATGGAGCTAAACTAAGCTAAGGAGATTTTTCAGAATTACTCAACATGTTTTCATTTCCCTATTCATTGACTGTGTGTGATAATAAAATGGATTTAAACCAAAGTTGTGCTACAGAACATGGAAAATATTAGATGCATTTTCAATAGAAATACTGTTACTGATGCACATTAGTCTGTCTTCACCTTTTAAATGTTCAAACTGAAATATCTGTGATTAATATTTCTACTAACTCAATCTTTCCATCATGGTTTGAATTAACTTAATTAATTACTAAATTATGTTTTAGAAAGTAAAGTAAAATGACGAAAGCTACAAAGCTGCATGTTTACTCTTTAACCCACATTGGACATGGGTTGGTCACAGTCTACACAGTGGACTGGTTTAAGACTCAGCCTCCACTGAAGTGGCTAAATAACACCTACAATAGAGAACAACACATGGTTAATTACTAACCAAGTATAACATATTCTTTGTCCACATCACTATATGCTGTTTGCTGAACATAGTCATTTTAATGGCAGCTGTTAAAGTGATGGAAGACGTTTCCGTCTATTAGTTGGCGTCTACCTTCAGTTGGGACATTCTGCGCAATGAAAAAATGTTTTAAACCCAGTTACGTATTGAAAATACGACACACCTAGTGTTTTTCTTTAAGGCGAGGTTGTGCGCATTTAGATTTGACAGCGTATTTAATAAAAGGCTGAACAAACGGTTTAATCCTCCATTGTTGAGGTTACTCTCTGCTTGGTTTGCTTCCTCTTTTAATATTGAACTGATAAAGCTACAATGTGCCAAATAAGTAAGACATAAATGACAGTTGGAAACTTAAAATATTACGTAATATTTTAATACGTGACATAAGGGAAAAAATTTCCAAGATGTACCAAAAATATTTATTTTAATTATTTTTTGAAAAGAATGAAAGTATATATTTAATTTCAAATGTACATTTGCCATAAATATCAGAGTTGTGTTTTAGACTGGAATCATCAGCCTGATCCTGCTGTGTTTGCAATTTAACACAACAAATCATCAATATTCATTTTATACTGTTCGCTCACATTTTTATTCGCTTTGTAAGATACAGAAAACTCTGTAAACCAGATTGAGCTGCGGTGCAGCTATCATAATGTGAAAAGCAGCCCTTTTCAGCTTTCAGAGTTTAGGAGCATATACAGTCAAAGAGTTGTGCTATTTTTTTTAAAGTATATTGATGAAAAAGCAGTTGTTAAAATGTATAAAATCTTGGTAAAGGCTTTATGTTTTATTATTTGTTATTTTATCGCTTTATTATCAACATTATTGCTTGTCTTAACCTGAGAAAAAAAATCGATGGCTATCTGTGATCTAGCAGACATGTCTGTATTTTTAATTAAGCTTTTCATGTTAAACAAAACACAGATTACCAGAATTTTAATTGATCCTTTTTTCTAATCAGTTAAATGGAATAATTTGAGTTTTAACTCTATTGGCAACTTAGTTTAAAACAGCAGATTCAGATCAGAACTCATAAGTTTTTATGTGTTGGATGCAGAATTAAAGTGAACTACAGATCTGCTTGTATTTCACAGACTGTTCCAGCCTTTTGTGTTATATGTATTTGCTAATTTTTGTTGTAAGTAATGCCCAGCTGTGTGTAGAGCTAAGACTATATCATTATCATTGGTCCTGGGTCTTGCCAGGCCTTTTCTGATTATCAGATGCAACAAATGACGTCCAATTTTATTGAGCAGTTCGGCTTCAATGATGAAGAGTTTGCTGATCAGGACGATGTTGTGGAGTGAGTACTCATACTGCATGTCTATGTTTTTCTGTGTAACATTAAAGACACTGCAAACCTGGTGGCTGTTTATTAATGCATCTTTTATTTAGACAAGAATCACACATTGTTCTATTATCACACTTAAAGACTTGTTTTCCTGTGAAAACAGACTGCATCAGATATCAGGTGTGCGAAGGAAAAGAAAAAAATATATAGATTTGGCTTTGAAATTCTCTTTTTTTCATAATTAGCCATATTTCTGGCTGCCACATCCACCATGTTTGTACTTTTCTGCTGTCTGGTTTTTCATCAGTCTGAGCTGTATGGGTGGTATCTGCAGCGGTGGTGGGCTTTTAGGAACAGGGGCCTCTTTTTTTTTAACCTGGCTGGTGTCAAATCTGTTTAAATCAGTTATGGGTTTGATTATGGTTTGGACTATAAAAATGGCTTATAAAAATAGTATAATGATTATAATGAAATTCACTGCCTGCCCCAATGAAAAAAACTCTATCTCCATTAAACTATACACACAGGTAAGAGTTTGTAGCTACTGATGATGTAATTTAGCCATTTTGAATGTAATAAAATTAATGTAAAAACATTAAACTAATAATACAAGTGAATATATTATTGACTGGTAATGCTATTAGTCTAGCATTATAAATAAAATTATTTGCTAATGTAAAAACTGCAACTGATGTTTGTGGTGATAAATGAATAGTGCTGCATTAAATGAAAAACAAATCATTTGACAGTTTCTGTGCCGTTTACTCATTAAGTTTTGTACAGAATCTCAAGATATTGTTTTATATAAGATGTGTAAATTCATTTCAAAATATGTAAACTTGACATTTCTAAAATAATTAATAGAAACTATTTTCAAACATTCCTCAAGGAAATTCAAACCTACATTTGGGTCTGAGCTGGCAGTGTGTTGACACTTAATAACATAAAAGAAACAATTATTTAAATGTAGAAAGGAAAAGAAAACAATTTACATTATTGGTTATTAAAAATTTTTAAGACACAGACATAGTGAAAGCGGCACAACAAAATTAAAGGAGTGCAGCTTTTGACAGGCAGTGTGAAAGTGATTGTCTTTTAACAACTTGTAGTTTAACGGCTCACTCTGTTCACTCAATATATCTGTTTTTTACAGGGAAGTAAAATGTAAACACCAACCATCTGTAGTCCCACCAGTCCACTGTAGTCTCAGTGTATTTGTGTTATTGTCTTACAGTTGTGTGTATCATTAGATTACTGTCTCTGCTGTGGTAACACACACCTTGAGGTGTTTTACCACCAGAGCGTCTAATGCAGAGATGTCAAACTGCGTTCCTCGATGGCTGCTGTTCTGCAGGTTTACCACATTTCTCTGATTAAGAAGCCTGATTCAGATGTCATCGATGGTCTGAAAGGATTTAATTGTATCAAGTGTTTTTAAGTAGGGAAACATCTAAAAACAGCAAGTAAGCGGACCACCAGGTTTGAAGTTCGACATCTGTTCCGACATCCTGAAATACTTTCTCATACATGATTGTAAGGACTTTTATTTGTAAAGACTCTGAGCTGTCCTCGTGCATCGAAGTGAGAAAAGTAGGACCTGAACTCACTACAGAAACACTGTCTTGGACTTTAGAGTCCATACCAGCAGAACAGGTTCATGTAAAAGGAAAGTGTATACAGCGCCCAGCTCTGCCTCTTATATGACTGGTTTAGCTGGTTTTCAGACTTTGCAGGATACAGTGTTTTCTAACTGTAAGACTGTCTGAAATGTATGGAAGGTTTAAGATGTCGGTGACCACATGCCGCTGGTTTCAAAACTGCAGAAAGTGCCATAAACTTGTCTGGTTCAGGATTCATCACACCAGGGATGTCACAATTATACATTTTCTTTATGACTACTGATAAATTATCAGCAGCAATGATTCATTTCCCAAAACCAGAACTGTGCAAAACAAGGCCTATTGATAATAATAATATTAATTACAGCATTAGAAGTGCTCAGAGAGTACAGCTGCTTTATCTTAAGGCAATTTTGTTATTAGCGCTTCTATCTCCTCATAGTAAATCATCCTTTTTAAAAAAATCCATCTGGATCTAAGATTGAATTACTTGTTACTTATTTCAATTTAGAGACTTCCTGAAAATGTAATCAAATCCGACCATAACTTTGGTCATCTTGCTAACTGACAAACGCCATCAATCATATGATGTCCTCCTTGGCAGAGTTAATTGTACTGATACAATAGGAATTAAGGAAAAAAACTAGACTTCTAGTTAGTCTTTTCTACAGTCCATTTTACTCTGATAAAGAAAAGACTACAATCACACTTCAAATCAATCGTGGATTTCAGCTAGCTAAAGACTGTCTCTGCTTTCCTCCTCA
The DNA here is from genome assembly GCA_037177515.1 of Pseudomugil tenellus. Lineage (NCBI taxonomy): Eukaryota > Metazoa > Chordata > Actinopteri > Atheriniformes > Pseudomugilidae > Pseudomugil > Pseudomugil tenellus. The sequence continues at coordinate 1,324,918 of JBAMHX010000011.1, forward strand.
GTATAATGTTCAGTAAATTAAGCAAACATATTGCTGCAAGTCCAACATTAGCCACGCACAATGACAAAATTAAACAACACAAACATTAAATGTCAGTGTGGCATTAGATATTAAAACAATGATGTAAATAAAGTAATTGTGACATCCCTGTATTACATGTAATTCAGCTGATGACAGAAGCTGAAATCACTATGTGGATGTAGTATGATTATAGGTGTGTCTCACCTTTGACAAAACTCTGAATGGTCTCGTCCTTATTGGACTTTTTTTTTTCTCCAGAGATAAAAATTATCCATTTCTTCCTCTAATGAAGAAAATTACAGAATATTTTCCATCTGCCAGGCTGGTTGATTTGTTTTGTTGGTTTCCTGGTTCTGTTTTTGGTACCGGTACCTGTCGTGTGCTTGTTGTTCAGTTGGCTCGCTGGACATGGAGAAAAAGACTGTTGGGTTTTGTCAGAGCATCATTGTTGATGTGTTTTAACAGCTCTAACTGAACTAAACTCTGTTTTCTTTAACGTTGCAGTATTCCCTTTGATAGAATATCAGACATCAATTTTTCACTCAATACAAATGAAAGTGTAAGTACTCTGAATATTGATCATGAATGTATGTATATTGTAAAAATAAGGGGGAATTTACTTTTCACAAAAATAATGTTGTGATTTGTGTCCACTGAGGAACCTGATCAGAACTGAAGTTGCTAATGTTAATCTGGGATTTACTGCGACTCACTAGGGTTCAGTTTGAATCTCTTCTGACTTTAAAACAGTTTTATTTATGTATAATTGTGTGTGTGTGTGTGTGTCACAGGCAAATATAGCTTTGTTCGAGGCTCGATGTAAGGAGAAAATCCAGCAGTTTGAAGATGCTGGTTCAGACGAGGATGACATCTGGGATGAAAAAGATGTCACCTTTGCTCCAGAGGCTCAGAGACGTACAAGGTCAGTTGGCAAAGCCAGATTAGTCCAAAGGACCCAGTGCAAGAAATTCGTTCTTTTTTTTTCTTCCTCATTTTTATGGGTGACATTTTTTTTCATGTTATCAGAGAAGTTGACAAACTGAAGTTAAACCCAGTTAAAACCCTTTCAGGCATCAGACGCCTGGTTTTTTTTTTTCCAGATAAAGCTAAAATGTAAATGAGTTGACAGTGATTGTTTACAGGGTGATTTCACTGAAGTGAAATACTTCCATTTCAGAAGTTCAGGCAGCACAGATAGTGAGGAGAGCACAGACTCGGAGGAAGAGGATGTAAAGAGAGACACGTTTGAAGCCTCTAACCCTGGTACTGATGACAGAATGGAAGTGGACACAGGTTGGTGTCATTAAACACAGAATCATTTGTTTTTGTGTTGACAGACTTGTTAAGTTCTTGTTTCACTACATTTTTCTGGATAATGACCTTATGTGACATCTATGAATGAGCAGTGACAATACTAATACTCAGAGTAAATACTTGATGATGTAACCTGTTTAGATTTGATCAATGATCTCACTTCAAATGATTTTTTCGTACTATTTTTAAAACGGATTTTGTGTGCAGGGCCAGTGTGGACAGCCAACTTTGACGACATACCGATGGACACAGGAACATCCACAGCTTTAGCCTCCAGCCCCAACAACCCTGCTGCACCCTCCCCTCTGTCCTCCACTAAAGTACTTCCCGATCCAGCGTGGAGTTCTTCTCCAGCAGCCATGTCCAATTCTGAAACCGGCTGGGCTGATTTCTCCAACTTCTCCCCTGTCAGGTGGGACACCGTGATTGGTTCTGAGTTGTAGACTCTGTTAAGACATTTTTAATGTTGTTTTCAAACACTGAACGGTTACTTGAGTAGAAATTTCTCTGTTTCAGACCCAAAGACCCTTTGAGATGCAACTCTCCCGTTGCTATGGAGACCAGCATGGAGACAATAGATCCCCTGGGGGTCAATGCACCAGTCCCACCTGAAGGTTAGTTCTGCAGGCTTGCGTGTGACACAAATCTAAAGTCTTCCGAATAAGAGGCGTGACATTTTAAATGCATGATAATGTCGGAGGAAACCTGACTGCTGTGACGTCTCGATTCTCCGTGCTTGACTTGTACAGAGTATAAAGTGATCAGACTAGTGTCATCTTTAATGCCTTTCAGAGTGTGATGGCTGGTTGGAGGGCAGTGCGGTTCCACCCTCCTCTACCTCACCGAAGGACTGCGTGAGGTCAAACCAGGAGGAAGAGACTTCCTGTTCTGAGCAGAGGAGCATCACTGAGACAGTCATTAATGGCTCCATGAAAGAAACAGTCAGCCTCACTGTTGACGCCAAAACTGAGACCGCCGTTTTCAAGAGGTTTGTCCATCGCATCGAGACACATACTCGCTGAATGTCATGAATAACTTATACATTAATACCATAATATCCTAGGTTCTGGTTTAACATAATGAACAAGTTAGGCCCTGTGTGCACTCACCGTCCACTTTATCAGGACCTCTTCTAGTACTGAGTTGGGAACATTGCTCAGAGATTTTGCTCTATAAGGACACGGAGCGTCACACAGTTTCTGCAGATATCTCTGCAGCCAGGATTTGAGTCTCCTATTCCACCACATGCCAGAGCTGCTCTATTGGATCGCAATATGGTGACTGCGGAGCCCGTTGGAGTACAGGGAACTTATTTTCCTGTTTAAGAAACCATTGGGAGATGATTTAAGCTTTGTGATATGAAGCCTTATCCTCCTGAAGATGCTACACTGTGCTCTTAAGGTATGGACATGGTCCGCAAGAAGAGTCAAGTAGATGGTGTTCAAACCATGCACTGTTGTTAAGGCCGTAAGGACAGTTTGAGAAAGCCTGACTTCTGTTGCATCCCATAACCAATCGTACTTTTACTGGTGGGGTATTTTAAATGCAGCAACCTGATAAAGCAACTCCTTCCTTCAACTAAAATGAAGAAGGTGACCTAGAAATAGAGGAAGAGAATGACGGACAACACGCAGTCCCAGTTCCTTAAACCAGTCGGTGACGGTGTATGGACCTCTACTGTTTAGAGTCAGACCAGTAAGATTGGGACACTGACGAAAGGGTCGGATATTCTGCCACCCAGTTTTTGCCTTTGAAATCACAAAAAAAAAATCTGTACCATCTCAAGCACAAAAAAGAAGGCATAAATGCGTCAAAAACTCACCCACAACCACCAGCAGCAGCTTAAAGCATTGATATGCAGGATGAATTCATGCTTTCATGTAGTTTTCACTAAAATCTGCCCCTCTATTAAGGTGGATCTTAAATCCAGTTCAGTCCTTTGGACTAAGATTTTCCGAGCATCTTTAAACCCTTTGAGTTAAAAAACTCAGTAGTTTAGCAGTTTCTGAAATACTCAGAGCAACAGAGCATCCTCATTCTGATGCTCAGTTTGACCTTCAGCAAAGTCATCTTGACCATGTCTACTTGACTAAATGCCTTGAGTTGCTGCCATGTTATTGGCTAGTTAGATTTTTTGTGAACAAGCAGATGGACCTGATAAAGTGGATGGTAAGTGTTTATTATTGTACTTCAAAATGTTGATCCTGCTCAGAAACAGTCTGAGCCGATAATCATAGCAAAAGATTTTCAATTATCCAGTTTGCCTTAAAGGAAATATTCAATATTAAGTATAAAATGCCTCAGTTAATGTTTAGGTTTAAAGATGGTTGTCTTCTGTCCCACCATCCTCTTGTTGATGCTACATTTAATGTGTGTTAGTGTGTGAGAGAGTAAATAACTGTACTGTAATGAACAACACTCAGTCTGAGCTTCCTCTCTCTCTTGCTATGCGTTGTGGGTGTGGTCTTCTTCAGAGTGTTGAAATCTTATCGGTATGTACAGCCAATCAGAGATGAGCCTGCAGCCGTGATGTAGTCTTGTTGTCACGTCAACCACCAACTTTTTTTCCCCAGTTTATATCTTTGGTTTCTACTCTTGTTTTTTCATTATCTCCATTCTGCATGTGTTTCTACCAAAGCTGTTGTCCACTTTTGTTTTTTCAGTTTTGGTTCAACCTTCCAGTTTGCTTGAAGGGTCTGGGTCAGCGGAACCCAGTCAGCACTTTGCCTCTACGGGCATGTTGTTGAACTTTCCTCAACAGCTGAGTGCTGAATGCTCGCGTTAATTGATTTTGGGCTTCAGCACTTTAACCACTGACGTGATGTTTGTACTTTGACTTTTGAAGGATAAAGAGTAAAATAAGGTCATGTTTGTGTTGAAGTTTGATTAACCCTCAGAACTCCGCTTATATTCTCAAAACATTTTCACAAATAATAGTTTGTATCTCTGTGGGGTAAATTGTAATCAATAATACATTTTATTTAAAGTTTACCCGTAAGGACAGAGTTGGCCAACTCCGGTCCTCAAAAGCCAGTGTTGGAGTTTCCCAGCTGCAACACACCTGAATCAAATCGAGTAATTAGCAGACTTGTGCAGTTTGATGTCAAGCTCTGCACAAGTCTCCTAATAAACTCTGATGTGTGTCAGGTGTGTTGCAGCAGGGAAATTCTCAAAGCAATGTTGCAATGTTTGTTGCAACATTGCAACAAATGCAAACAAACCCAAAATGAGTGATCCACACAAATATTTATCAGAACAATTATTTATCCGTAGTATGTTGCTAAGAGAGCTCTATTTTAACCTGGAAGTTAGATTAAGCCATTTTCTATCAAACAATTTACCAATTAAAATTGCTTAAATTGATCGCAAACAACCAAAGATTTGTAATGCACATTTTCAACATCGTTGAAGCTAATATACATCTAAAATTAAAAAGTACATTAACAAGTCATAAAGACAAAATATGGTCATTGTGACAATCAATGAATTAATCTGCAGGCCAGTAAGAAAGCCAATAGCATAATATGCCAATAGTGAAATGATATTTTGAACTAATACATTATGCTAAAAGTTGTTGACTTGGTATTTAAAAATTTAATAATGCAGCAGATAATGTAATATTACATAGGAACAAATTTCTCTCGCATGTACAAACATTTACACAAAGTTGTTTTTTAATTTAGTTTTCCCATCAAAAACGGGATATGATCACAGCATTGGTAAGTTTATTTTATTGGATATATTACGTCAAAAACAACCAAAAATATCTCTATTAGCTGTTATCATGTTACTGGGTGCTCCAGTCATCAATAGCTTGAATAAAATTGTTTTTAGTGACTTTGGAACCAAAAACAACCCCAGTAAGTTGGTTTTGTGTAAATAGTAGCACAAATGACTGCAAATATCAAGAAACAGCTTTGTTTTGGTTTTTTTTATTTCAATGCCAAGATTTTTATTTGTACAAAAACTTTTGTTTAATAAATTCAGGGTTTTTCTTTTAGCTTTTATGGTGCTGTATCTATGGAGGAATTAATTTTATATAATAAAAGGAATTTAAATGGCTGAGCTTCTACATGTATTTTCACATTTAAAAAATTTAGACCAAATATAGGAAAAAAGTGTCAGAGTTTTAAGGGTTAACAACAACATTTTTCAATAGATTCAAAGAGAATATTTTTATTTTGATAGATGATGATAGATTTTTTATATGTGTTTATCTGCAACCGGAATCATGGACTGATGAGACTTTTCTGTTCCTCCAGTATCACAGGATCAGTAGCTGTTCTGCAGAATTTAGGTTCATATATTTGAAATTTTGTGTTTTGCTTTGATTGAGTCCTCATCAAGACTCTTGGTGGTTCTCTGAGACAAAGCAAGACTGACGGCTGGTACATTTTGGTCCAATCAGAGGTTTCTATACAGTAACAGCGAAACATTCAAAACAGCTAATTTTCTCCATTTGCTGTACATTTAGAAGTTTTTCCTTCATGTACTTCCCAAACTTCCTCATTTCCACACCATCATCCTTTTGTTTTCCTGTGTTCTGTCCACTCAGCATGCTCCCACTTTCATGTGTGTGTGTGTGTGTGTGTGTGTGTGTGTGTGTGTGTGTGTGGTCCCTGTGCATCACATATTAATGTTGATGTGTTGTACCTGTCTGTTCCAGTGATGAAGACAAGCTTGCCTCTTCAGAGAAATACTTAGTAGTGGAGTGTGTGGACTCAGACCTCAACAGCTCGGCTGCAGCCTGCTGTCCCAAAACAGGGTCAGACTCCAGTCATCAAACACCATCACACACATGCACGCCACCATGCTAACCTGCAGAGAGGGAAGCGGTCACAGTGTTTGTCCAGGCTCACCAGCACTGGTCATCATCTCTCACACAGTCAGGATTTACAAGATGGCTTCCTATATATGGAATATGTCATTTTAATGAAACTGGTTTGTAATCTGATCAGAAACTGTTGGAGCAGATTAATCTAAGCTCTGAAACCAGTGTACGTCTAGTTCCGCTTTATCCTACACTGGAAACAGTTATAAATCTTCTCACCAGCTCCAAACCCAATTCTGTAGTTTCCTGATCAAACGGTTTCCTCATCATGCTCTCCATCATGTCTGCAGTTTCCCTCCTTGTGTATCCTAACCTCATTTCTTACACTCGTTTGCCAAACGATTGATCCGTTAGGGACTGCTCCTCGTGATATTAGATATAATGACTCCCCGAGCATGTTTTTCTTAGCCTAAAGAACCAGAAGACGCATCTTTCCAGACATCATGGTATCATGATTGCGATTTTTAATCTAAATCTATCAAAACTGCATCACAATCTCGAGTATTGAAGTGAAAGAGAGGATAGTAGATTTGGTTTGGGGGGGGGGGGGGGGGGGGGTTGAGCCATGCATTTCTTTTCTTTCCCAAATTTCTGGACAACCAACTGCTTTTTCCCTGTCTTTCCCCCCCCCGTTTGTCAACCCACAGGCACAAACGAACTTGATCAATTAAACGTTTCAGTCCAGAACCAACAAAAAAACAAATTTTTTTCAAACCAACTTTCAAACCAACAAATCATACCGATCCTCTTACACACCTATACACTCCTTTACCATTTATTTTAAAACGTCCCACACAATTTCATCCACTTATTTACCTCTC
>JBAMHX010000011.1:1332799-1343321 GCA_037177515.1 Pseudomugil tenellus
CGTATTGGCGCCTGGGTCTGGAATCGGGAGCAAGCCTGTCCTTGGAGTTTGCGGTTTGAATGGTCTTTCGGGGTTGAGCAATGCAGTTAGTTGCTTTAACAGATGTCTGGACAAGCAACTGATTGTTACATGGCTGTCACATCACTCTGTCAATGATTGTGACCAGTTTATTATTGATATTATTGTGTTTTTCAACTTGACTGAGAACAATAATTTTACTTTTATATTGTAAATAAATTATTTAAATTGGACTATAAGTGCCTATGTGATATATTACACAATAAATTAGTGAAAGCTGCTTATATATCCCACATCTTTTGAAATAAGTAACTGCAAAATTTAATGAATAAAAAGAAATATTGTAAAACAAAGGAGTCTAAAAATTGCATAGACCATTGTGCTGTAAGAAAATGTAATTTAGTAAAAATTGAGAATCAAATAGAATCGAGAATTTGAAGAATTGTGACACCCCTAGAGAACGCTGAGATGACGTAGGCTCCTTATGCTGTATCTCTATAAACTGTTTTATTATTATGGGAAACGTCAGGAAAATCCATGACAGTCATGATCAGATGCTTTATATGGACTTTTTACTATTTTTCCTTCTCAAAAGAAAATTAGAATTGGAAAAGTGTTAATATTTCATATTTATTCATATGTATATTAATATTTTTAAATATTTATTTAGATGAATGATGCTACTGGTTCTCGATTGATTCAACTCAGATTCTCAAACTAAAAGTTTAATAAATATAAATGCACAAATTAAAAATATGAACATCCTAATAAAGGCTGGGCTCATAGAAAAAGCCACTGTGGATCAGTTCGTCTTTGTTTTTTATGTTGGTTGTTCCAGTCCTTCCTGGTAAAACTAGAAACTCTCCCACTTCTCCCAGTAATCTGATGCAACTGCCTTCATGTATGCCTTACCTGCCTGCATCCAGATTTCACAAGTAATCACCGTCCATGAATATCATGTTACTGCTCATGTTGCTTTGTTTTAATCCGTGTTGGAGGGAAAAAGCTCGTCAGTCAGATTAAAGAAATCCGATGAGGATGGCGTAGTTATATAAAAAAAATGATCAAGATGCAATGTGTGTCTCACCAGCCTGTAAAGTATGACATTAAGAAAAGAAAAGCATCCATTATGATTCTGCTGCTGCAGGATAACCAGCAGCTCTGTACGACACAGTAAAGGTAACCATTCAGTATCATGGCTAAATGATGCTAATAGCTTCCGTGTTGGACTTAAAGCAACATGAGTGTTTTTGCTGTGAGTCACACTTCTGAATTAGGAAAACCAGACTGTTTCTTCTAACGGTCTGTTCAAACATGACTTGATGTTTGATGCCTTCCAGTCATCAGTGTCCAATAATCTGCAGAAGAAACGCGTTTAATTCCAGATATCTGGTCATGTTCATTTCTACTGTTCCAGTATTGGTTGTGTCAAACAGCTGATCGCTGATCGCTGAATCTTTAGTCCCTGGTCTTCCTCCATAAATATTTTCACGGTTCTCTATTTGTAATGAAGACGCACGTTCTTTCTCAGCTGACTCTTGGAAACCCGCGTTACTCTCTGGAAGGCTCCTGACTGACTGACTGCCTCCATGCAGTTCTCACCAGTCTGTGGTATCCCATGATACGTGGAGTTGTCTTGGAACATCATCCACATTACCTCCCGGTAGTTTAGCCCCTTCAGTTGTGTCATCTTTGTCCCACATGTCTTTAGTCTGGATGACAATCAGAGGATTGGTGAGCCGATTATCTTGCTCAGTTCTGGACACGCCGTAATGTCATTCATGTGCAGGAGGCGGCTGCAATTCCACAGCAGAGTTATGGAAACGCAATCTAATCAGGCGGATGCTGTTTACTGTTATGACTCTTTGGTTTCTTTAATGTTTCCTGGGTTTGTCTCTGCGTGTCCTACATTCAGCCTGTCGGATGTATCCATGCGACAGAAAAACAGGCTAACCTCTCTGATCTTTGGCAGTTTTGTCATCTTGGCTTCATTTTCTGTTCAGGTTCCTGTGTTTTGTTTTTTGTTAAAGGAAATATTTATTATTCCCAGAGAAAAATTCTGACATCGTAGTTTTAATTTAAAGTTCTGCAGTCATATTAGTTTAATTATCACTAATTTAAATTGAATAATTACAAAGATATGAAAAACATGACAATCTATTTTCTATAGATAATTACAGCTGCTGTAGCTGCAAATGTTAATGATTCAGATCAACACAAAAAAAAAAGACATATATGTACCAATAAACGAGAAGAAATCAATTTCAGGTATTAAAGTGTTACATTTGAAGAGTAGTTCAGCTGTTTGTTTTTTTTTACTAATTCATTAATAAATAATAAATAAATATGCCAGTGTTAAACTCTGGTTTATTCGGGTCCAGATTTCTCTGTATGGTCCACAACTGCTGGGATTTGATCAAGTTCACTTGTTCTCAAGCCACAGCATCCCTTATGTTGTCATGGTTACATCCTTTTTATTTGTGGAATCTCTCGGCACTCTGAGGTTAAACATTGACAGTATAAATTACTGGACAGCGCGTACGTCACGTTTCCCGTAGGTTTCTGAAGAGCGAAAATGAAGCCAGTAGGCGGGTCTTACCGTCGCCATCTTGCCGTTTTGTCATTATCAGAAAATCCAAAATGGATGAAAAGGTAGAGCTGAAAGGGCTCCGTCAGGGTGGAGCCAGCAGGAAGTACGCAGCCGTAACCAGTGAGAGTGCTTTAATGCTTCCATAGTGCCTACTCGCCCCCGCACGCCCCGGACCAATAGAACCCTACTCGAATTAAATTGCGTTTCCATTGTAATCCCAGACCCCCTGTTGAAGGAGGGGTCCAGCGCATTCCAGTATTTTAACCGTTGGTGATGTCATCTGTATGCGACACAAACGCAACCAAAACAACACGGCTGAAGTTAACGTAACTGGTGCTCTGACTGGTTCATACTGGCTACGGGACACAAGGACTATATAGAAAACTGTCATCGTTTGGTAACACGCATCTATCAAAAGGACACGCCTCTAAAATTAAGATTAAAATAACATAGAAAAAAATGTACATGATGGAAAATTGGATCTATTATATGTTTATTTCAGCTGTGAAATCGGACGGTTTAACATGGGAGTCTATGTGGATTGCTCGCTATTGCTGCCAGTCATCTAGCGGTGAGGGGGGGGGGACTGCAATTAATCCAACTTCCGCATTAGCGTCACCATTGGCAACCAGAGATTGCCGCCTGGGTTAAACTCACTGCTGCCAGTTTCCCTCCAGCTTCAGTCGACCTTTAAATCACACATCTGTCAAATGTTGAAACTGATCTTCATCGCTCTTTGATCTGACGTCATCCTCTCTTGTATCTGGTCTCCAGTGAGACGTGTCGGCCCACAGCTGAACTTCCTAACGGTCCCCTGAATGAAATGTCCACCCCAGAGGAGGCCAAGTAAGACTTCCTTCACCTGGTTTTGTTTGGTTTGAACTGGTTTTTGATGCAGCTGTTGCCCATCCTCCTCATCATCTCCATCTTCTTTTCCAGGCCGGACAGGAATTCTGTGGCTTCGGAACAAACGGTGAACGGACCGGCGTGAGGGTCTTGCATCACTCACAGACAGCCAGCTCGTTCTGCCCAGCAGGTTCTGTTTGGGGCCCCCAGCAGAGGCTGCTGCTCAGAGCTGAACCAATCACATGCCCCTACAGGACCAGCAATACTCTCATTGGCTCATCACAGACGGACGGACGGATGGATGGATGATGTGTACAGGCAGACAGGATGAACTGAACAGATGAAGAGATGGACTCAGATGCATCGGAATAATTTTTCTGCATTTGTTTATATACTGTTGTTCCTATGAGGTGATGTGCCACTGATATTCTGACACTCAAATTAAATAGTAATGTTGCTATAGTTACAGAAATGATTGTATGAATAAAATATTTTGTAAAAAGGAATGCCTTTATGCAAAGATGGGATGAATTGGCAGAGAAATCAGTGGAAATTGGAAATATGCTGAGCCAAAAATATATTTTTTTCTCTTTATTCTAATATTTTTATACCAACATGCGCAGTCAGACATCCTCTGGAAAAACCCTCTCAGCTGCTGGCTTTAGTACCAACTAAAGCACTTCTGTTGGGTCCAAAACTCCTTTAATACACAGGTGTTTGAACGCCTCACTCTCTGAGAATCTCCTATTGGATAATTACGCACGGTGGATGTTTCATCTGCAGCAGGTTGTGTAATTGAACCGCTTCCCATTTCTTACCCGTGTGGGAGAACTCATCCTCTGGTTGCTGAAAAGATGCCCGTCTGGTTAAAAAGGTCACTTCGCTGACAGAGCAAAGGAGATTAGACTCTAACTGTCCAACACAATAATCACTTAAACATTTGCTAAGATCAGATGGTTTAAAATAAAAATAAATCAGTAGGACACGCTAAGGAAGAACATTTCCACAATGTGAAGGGAAAGCAGCTGAGATTAATGTGTCGGGTGAACCAGAGAAAATGGCTTCAGTTTTCTTGGCTCTGGAGCAATGAAAGGTCTGAGTCCAGTTACCCGGTTCCAGAGTGATGGGAGCATCTGGGTTAAAGAGCCCGATGAGAAGCAGCCATCATGTCTAGTGTCTACTGTACACGCCTGTAGGGTGAGGCCTATCATCTGGAGTCGGTGGGGTTCAGCAACGGTATGTGAGATAACACTTATTGGTACCTGAAAATGCTGAATCATTCCATCTATGTCTGATTTCATGTTGGGACAGTGTGTCTAAAACTACAGGACCGGAAACCCAGCCAACATGATGCAGACCTACAGCCAGGACCAAAGGTTCAGAGAACATAAATATTTTCACAAAATGCTGTTTCAGGTTAAGTTTACATAATGACACCCAACCCCCCCCCCTCTGTCAACCAGCTGACATGTCAACGTGATCATGTTGGGAAAGATGATCGTTCTCTCATGCTGGTTACAATAATGGGTTAATGACCTCCTAGTTCAAGGGCCACATTCAAGACAATCTGATAAATAAGCTGGACCATCACAATAATAGCGTGATGATAAGAATGACACATGTTCCCCTTTGATTAAATTACATGACCAACATGTTTGCAAGTAATATATAATCCTTTTAACAGCATGGACAAAAGGAAATTTATGGGAGGTGAGGTGAAGATTAATTTTATGTCTCATCTACATGTTTATATGTTAGTTCTGGCCGTCAGTTAACATTTTAATGTGTGTTTATTATTTTATTCAATCATCCACTTAAAAACCAATTAAATTAAAAAGAAGAAAAAATATTTTTGAAGCTTGGGGAACTGATAGACAGTATCTCAGCTGTTCATGTGTCCACTTCTCCAGTGTGGATGTGTGTGTGTTAGGTCCTGCTCTGTGACGTCCAGCAGAGGGCGCTGTGAAGCGTGCTGCTCTGGGACGTCCAGCAGGGGGCGCTGTGAAGCGTGCTGCTCTGGGACGTCCAGCAGGGGGCGCTGTGGAGCGTCCATGTTCTGTCACAGAAGAAGAATCTGTGGTGTTTATTGTTGCGTCAGAGCCGACGCTTAGCTAAGTCTTTTAAATTCTCATGGTTTCTCGAGTTTTTCGGATAATTTTCCTGCGGAGAGCCTTTCGAATCGGTGTGAGACATGCAGGACAGGTATAACGACATCGGGTTTGTCCAACAGATCCTTGGTTTGAATTTAGTGCCGAGAAAAAACGGCACTCTGCAAGGCAACGACACATCTCTCAAAGATTTCTCAGGTGGGCTAATGTGTACAAGCTAGTTAGCTTTACAAAGTACATTTGCAAGAAATTCTGTTATAACTGTCATTGAGGACAAACAATAATCGAGGAAAGTGTCTTCTTTGTAATTAAGGTTAAAGTTGGTATTAAAGAGCGTTGTAAAGCGTTTATTTCAGATGTTAGCATTGTTTGTTTGTTCCAAATAATGCTAACATTTATAAGCTAGTTGTGAACTGTGGCTTTTAGAAAAACTTGTAAATCTTTATATGATATTGTTATAGATTTATAAGAATATTTAACTCTGTGATGTAAAGCTGAAGTATTTGTTTAGAGATATGTTTTCTTCTAGTTGGCTGGTTATTTTCGTAGTGAAACTTTATGTATCTGTTTACTTTGACAGTCATCTCTGACCCCTGGATGATAGGATCTGAGTTATAGAGCAGGGATCCTCAATCCTGGACTGGTATCCTGACTCAAACGCAGACAAGCTCTGCGCATGTCTGCTAAATACACCCTGATTTGAGTCAGATGTGTTCCAGCAGGGACACTTGGAAAACCTGCAGGATACTGATCCTTGAGGACCAGAGTTGAGGATTCCTGTTATAGAGAACGTGCAGTCACGTGGTCCCCACTGTTTACTCCACCATGTTGGACGGCAAACATCCATAACCACCGCAAGCTGAGCATGTTCACACAAACTAAAGCATAAATCCGACATAAACACACACACAGCTAGTATGAATCCGATATCAGACACTCGCAAAATATATCTGAAATAGCTGGATCGAGTTTCCGCGAACAATTATCAAATTTTATTGAACATCTGGAAGGTGAACATCTAAGAGGCGCTCAGCAACGTACATGAAGGTTCTGCTACTGACTGGAAAGTTATTTATAAACTTATCTGTAAAGACGCTCACATCCATCTCCCACCACTCCTGCTGCGACTTTGAATCCACACGTGTGGATACGACTTCACATCTCCTCTTAGAATCTCCTTAAAACGATGCCATTGAAAATGTGCCGCTATGGCTGGACATTAACTTTAAAGTAGTAAGATGCTCTGCTGTTACTGTCATCTTTACTTCCACAAACACGATGACGTCACACACATTGTCATATCTTTACTATGGTCTTTCAACCAAGCAGAAAACTTTTGTGTGCATAACGTTCATACAGGAGATCACAAACATATCGCATTTAATTGGAAATAAATTGAGCATCATGTCCTGCAGCCTGAACGTAACAAGTGCTCATTATCCGTCTCTAGTATCAGTCAGGCTACTTTTATCATCTGGATTGTGTAATTTTGGTCGGCTAAGAGGAAACCTGACCAACTACAACACGAGTTACAAATGTGAAACTCACAGATTACCTGATATAAAGTGGTAACTGCATTATCTACTGGTAGCACTGGTTCCCAGTCCACTTGTCTCACAGCTGCAATCCATTTGTCCCATCTTTCTGTGTTATCCGGAAATCTGTAGATCTACAGGCAGTTCTTTTGGCCGTGTATATTCCTACACTCGAATGCGGAGCATGAAATCACCATTTGACTCAGTGGAATACCCCACATAGTAAAATCTGTCCCAGTTTAACTGGTTTAGAAATCAGTCGGGTGTCGTCCAAAAAAATAAATAGTCAGGTGACTCCATGACATCACCTGCATGTTCTCTGTACACATGGTCTTCACATGTGGATTTGATTCATTTGTTTGTGTGCGCACTCAATACATCATTGTGTACTGGTTGATCCGATGCACATGTTCAGGTTTTTCCACCATAATCACCAGTTTGGTTACTGGTCAGTCGACATGCGAGGGCTGCAATTAAATTAATCTACTGGTTTTTGGTTCTTATATACAATTAACCTATTTTTTTGTTTTTACAATCTATATTTATGCCCTCACATAATTGTTTTAATCAATCATTTATAAAAAGAAAATACACACACAAAAGTTTGTAACATACGAATAATCATCTGTCGTTTTAGATGTTAATCCAACATCATTTAATCCAACATGTTGCAAACAATGTATTGATTCTCATCATGTTAGATGCTTCATGTTTCCTGTTTACATGTTTCCAAAGCTGAACCTCAGCACATCTGGATAAAAGTGCAACTAGGAAAGAAATGAGCTGGATTCAGAAGTTGTCATAATATTGGGTGCAGTAAAATCTTATTTTCATGATTGGTGAAAAATCTAATTAATTAAAAGTCTAATTCGGGTTATCATGTAGCATCAGTCACCACTAACACATTACCTACAGCTTTTTCATGCGATTTTAATGTTGCAGCGCTGCCACATGAGCCGGTTACGTATCCTAACCTTTAGAAACTTAGCTTTTAAAGCTAACTAGCTCTCCAGTCTTTTATATCATAGACAGTTCAGGAACAGTAATGTGTACTCTGTGGGACAAACTGTGACTTTTAGGTGAGCAGCATTTATGTCCTCTCCAAGAAGTTTACAATCCAACCCCAAAAGAGTTCATTCAGAGTCTCAACCAGTGACGAGTTAATCCACCGTGAGTAATTCATAATAATACTGTTGCATTTATATCCAGGAAGAGGTCGTGTACTTCAGTGACATTGATTTGTTTGTTATATCTGGAGAGGTTGAGGTCTGATTTGGTTAAAATGTCCAGAAATCCAACAAATACGGATCAGAGGATTAGAAATTAGGGATGATCCAACTCATCACATGGATCCAGGAGGATTCTCTGCAATAGAGAAATGGGGATCATTTTATGCTTTAAGTCTTAATAAAGAAAGATAATTTCACCTGGAATTTTTGATAAATCTAAACTCTGAAGATAATAAAAGATAATCAATTGAAAGTTTTTCTGAAGCCTTTCTGAAAAAGCAAACATGATGCTCCTCTACAGCTCGAATGAAGCCACGGTGTCCCAACAACCAACCAAGTTTGAGCTGTTGTGTCTGGTTGTTGGGAAAAAGTAGCATAAATAACTGTAGATGTAAAAAATAAAAAACAGCTTGTGGAAAAAAATCATGCCAGTAGTGTGTTGTGTGTTTGCTTCAATGAAATCACGTCATTTGTGCGTCATATTCTGACAACTGCGGCTTTCCTGGAAACATGTCTGTTCCACGCAGATCAGCGTGAAGCTGAACAAAAGTCTGGTCAGGTCTGTCACTGGTCTGTCACTGGTCTGTCACTGGTTTGTCTGACGGTGCTGTTTTGTCCAGAGATGTGGTATGGAGTGTTCCTGTGGGCCGCCGTCTCCTCTCTGGTCTTCCACCTGCCTGCGGCCCTGCTCTCCCTCGCTGCACTCCGACAACACAAGATGGCGCGCTTCACGCCCATTGCCATCCTACTCATGGGCATCGTGGGACCAGTTTGTGGGGGAGTCCTCACCAGTAAGCTTACTGTTTGCATTTCCCCTCTAAGGCTGTGAAGATGCTATGATTTGGTATTATATACAGAAACACCTCCAGTATATAAGAATCTGTTTTGGACATCAAAGATGTTCCAAAATAACGATTAAAGTACATTTTTAGTTTGATGCTACTCAAAACTAATAATAAAGATGAAACTGTCCATCATTTGGGGTGTGTCTATGAAAAATGCAACAAGCGTACAAAGGGATTCATACACCTGAATAGTTTTGGGTGTATTTTTCTCTCCGTTTGGTCGTACGTCATCTTTCCAAAAGAAATCCACGAGGCCTCTGGATGACATTTATTTCAAACAATCTGCCTTTTTTTTTACTTCAGACTTCTGACGTGCTTCAGTTTCACATCCTTGTTTAGGAATAAAAACTGGTATTAAAACATTCCAGATACACTTTTTAGTCCACTCAGATAACCAATCAACATCAGCCCTAATCAGAATGACCCAATATGTAAATAATCAAAATGTTTCTTTAAATCCTGATTTGCATGACGTCACAGAAACATTATTATCCATCAGGTGCATCTTTGAGAGTTTTTCCTTTTCAGCCTGGCTTAATTTTTCTGAAAATTACTTAAATCCTTCATTTTTATTGTTTTAAATGGACCCCCCATCACCAGATACCCCCCCCCCCCTTTTTTTTTTTTTTACATGTGGCTTATTAAAAATAACAAATTAAGTCTGTTTAAAAACAAAAAAAAAGAAAAAAGACTAAACTTGTCCTGTAAATGAGCTGACAGCACAGAAACATCCATGATTTGGTCATTCTGATTGATAAGGTATAGATTAATAAGTGTGTGTGTGTGTGTGTGTGCAGGTGCAGCCATTGCCGGGGTGTACAAGGCTGCAGGGAAGACCATGATGTCACTGGAAGCTCTGGTGTTCGGGGTTGGACAGTCCTTCTGCGTCCTGATCATCTCCTTCCTCAGGATACTCGCCACCCTTTAGCACCGCTGATCCGGCTCCTGTCTGGACCTGAACCTGCTGAGCCGGTCTGTGAACAGAACTCAGATCCTGGTACCAGGGCCGGTCCAATCCAACATATGATGTCATTTTGGAGGAAGAGGAGTGTGTGTGGTTCTGAATGCGCTTGTAGAACCGACTGTTCCTGCTCAGTGTTCCCTGGTGATTCCCAGTTTTCCAAGCATGACGTGAAGACCGCATAGTGACAGTAACCTCTCAGGGTGTGTGTGTGTGTGTGTTTGACACACGCATGTAGAACAGCAGCTGATTGGCTGATGGACTGTTAAAGAGGGAGATGGAGGGTTTATGCAGAACTCTGACTCTTGAGGCCTTACAGTGGTGTGTGTGTGTGTGTGTGTGTGTGTGTGTGTGTGTGTGTGTGTGTGTGTGTGTGTGTGTGTGTGTGTG
>JBAMHX010000011.1:1373457-1384120 GCA_037177515.1 Pseudomugil tenellus
GGTGGATGTTTCTGGGGGATGATTCAGGATGGATGATGAAGGATGGATAATTTAGGGTGGATGTTTCAGGGTGGATGTTTTAGGGTGGATGATTAAGGATTGATAATTTAGGGTGGATGTTTCTGGGTGGATGTACCAGGATGGATAATAGCATTAAGGCAGTCTTTCCACAACTTTTGCCATTATCTCGGCTATAAGAACTCTCCCATAAATAACGTATCAGTATTTCTCACAACCATCTTTTGTATGTTATGCATGTATTACCTGTAACTTCCCTCTAAAGCAACATGAAGAAACTGGCAATGAGAACAAATATCGGGTTAGTTCTACAGATATTAGTAACTTAGGTCCTAATTTTTCAGATTTATTATTTTGTCTAACCCCTTCATTCATTTATGTGATCTTTTTCTGGCTGATGGTGGACTTGCGCCTCCATAGCTGAGCACACTACAGAGAGATGTGTGTGTCTGTTTCCTCTCCTTCCCCAGCCAGTCCAGACCCGGTCCTGGTTCTGATAAAGGTTTCCCTCTTCACTGTCCCCTCATACTGCTTAAGATGGAGGGTTGAATCATAGAGAAGAAGCTATGTGGTTGCCATAGTAACACTGTACAAATAAAAACAATAGTAAACACATAAAAAACAAACTAGATTCATCTAAACAGTGAAACTGACTTAAATGTGATATGATTAATCCACTGAAATACAAACAGAGACGCTTCATTTTGATGCATTTAGACACTTTGTCTTATATGACAGCAAAGTCATATACACACACAAGTGAGCACACTTCCACCAGCGGGCAGAAAGCGTGTGTCAGAAATATGTGCCAAAAATAACCAGTAAAAACCAGGCATCACTAACCCTCCATTCTGCCAATATAGTATTTGGACTGCAACCTATTTACAGCCATGCATCTAAATCCCTGCATGCTCTTGCGCATTCCTCTGCATGCATCTTCACGCTGTAGCTGGATCTCTCAACAAAACTTTTTCCCAGCATCCACTCAGTTTATGATCGCTTGGTAATGTGTCTGATGGAGAGCAAAGCTGCTCCTTACACCACTGGTAGAAAATAACTTAACACACATCTAGTTCTCAGTAGTTAATGACACTGCATGGCTCAGTGGGACTGTCGGCATGAATGAAGGTTAATTAAAATGAAAAATTGTCTGTCTTTTTTGTTTTTTGCTGCAAAACCCCGGAAACTAGGGATAGAATACTTTAGGTTCTGATCATTGTGTCAGTCCAACTAAAACTGGACTTTCAGATTCATATAAACAGGATAATCCAGTTTTGTGGGAGCTGAATTATTTCTGCATGTCTGAATTTAGGGGCACTCTGGAACTTCAACAGGATCTACCACCCATCAGCATCTTGTGAGTTCTCTCCAGACAGTAGAAAAGATAACTCTTGCTCTGTCCTTTTCTGTCTCTCTTTTCTTCTTTTTTCCTCTGATAGTGTCCCGTTTTGTTTCTTTGCTGAATCAGCTACTGTGTGTTACATAGTGCATCTTATATGCTGAACATTTATCACATTGCCTTTTTACTGAAGCAGACTTGTTTTTCTTATTATTACTGTCTTGTAATAACAAGTAAAATTTTCTCACAATAACATTGTTTTCTGGAGATAACAAATGGTTCCAGTCGAGATTCATGGAGGGCCAGCGCCAGTCCCAGCAGCTACTAGTCCATCAGAGGACAACAGAGACATTCACACTACAGTGGAGAATCAGGAGGCTCAAATCAAGCCAAAAGGCATTTCGGGAAAGAATCCACCTTTAAACAGGGAGACAATACAAACCACATTCTATTTAAAAATAAATTACACTGGTTTTTGGCGAGTATGTCTGTGGTACACTGGGAGGAGTGCTGGTTTTCAGTGCTGGAAATTAAGGAAGGATGAAAAAATTTGCCTTTTTTAATTTAGACAGATGGACTTTTTTTCTGTATTGAAAGAGAGGAGCACCAAATTTTCCTGGTTTTAATTGCTAGCAGTCATCTTGACCCACAAAATTCTGATTCTGAAAGATATTTCTGTAAAAAAACAGAAATTTGAACATTATCGTTTTCATTACATTATGTTGTTTACAGTCCAAGAAGACATTTTTGGCTGCACTACACCTTTATTTGTAACATATAAAAAATTTCCCAGCCTAAGAACACTATGCTGAATCTGGAAGATGGCTTTTGTATAAAAGAAGAAGTATTTGTAAGACTTGTACGAAGATATTTAGGAATGAGGTTCAAAGTCTTTGTCGCTCTGGTGACATTTATTAAGCAGTAGCTGGACAGGATCAGGATCAGCTGCAGGAGCTGAAGCCGCTGCTGTATACAGGATGGATGCTCTCACAGGTGAGCTAAACGCTTTTTTTTCTAAGTTTGTAAGTCAGGTTTACAACAGAATAACTAAAGTGTTCATTAAAATATTGCAATCTTTCCCTGAAAAGAGAAATCAGAAATCCTGAAACCGTTCACACACACAGTATGACAGAAGAAGACAGAGAACCCATCAACAAGAAAACATGAATAATTAAGTTAGTAAGAGAAAGAAGAGAGTGTTGGAGGGAAGGTGGGGGTGTGGGGGTGGGGGATACCATTCTGAAAACACACACGCAAACCGACACACACTCTGAGCCTGACTACATAGAGCAGGAGAATGCACAGATAAAGATGGCTTCCATTATTATTACAGCAGCTGAGGGCAAAAGAGGAAGATGGATAGATGGGAAGATGGATGATCTGTTTATCAGTTCATCTCTCCTTTCCATCGACTACTATTTACTGGGAAGGGTGTGTGGGTTTATTGCTGAGAGTGTGTGTAGCTTCTAGGTGGTGTGTGTGTGTGTCCTTACCTGAGGCCTAGAGGAGGGGGGCTGTGAGTGTGTGCGTCGTGGCCGTGGTCGAGAGGCAGTGTAGTGCCGTAGAGTCTGTCCCTGGGTGGGTAGAGGCTCCATGGAAGAAACGGAGAATCCAGAGCTGGGGAGAGGGCCTGGGCGGGGGCCACAGCCAGGAAAGGGAGCCTCTTGTCCGCTTAAACCTCCGTAGCCGGCCGCCTCCTCTATTGGAGCCCGTATGGTTCTGGAGTAATGAGGGGGGAGGCTGGGAGGAGGGATGAGCGATGCTCCTCTAGCTCCTGATACTGCTTCTGCAGCATCCACTGACACCACCTCTCCCTCCTTCCTCCTCCTCCCCTTCCGTGCTGGGGGGGAGGGGGACAAGGAAGTGGAAGGGGAAGAGGAGGGGCTTGGGATTGCTGCTGGCAACAGTGGGAGGACACACCTTCCACCCCCTTCTTCCTCTCTGAAGCCTCCTCCTCCTCCCCCCTCTCTGTCCCTGATCTGCAGCTCCCGGTCTGCATCCAGGAGACCTGAAAACGAGGCAACATGACTGAGAGGAGGCGCTACAGAGGGGGGGATGAAGGGGGAATGGGAGCCTATACAGGGATCATGTCTTTCATGATTCATATAGCAGATCGGGATGTGTGGGAAGACAAGCAGGAAGGAGGAAGAAGAGCAACAGATGGATGCTCCTCCAGCTTCACTGCAGCTAGATTTACTGTCAGAGACCCAACTGGGTCTCCTTCTGAACACAATGTTTAAGGGAACATTCGCACACAGAAACACTAAGCAAGGTAAAAAAAAAAACACATCCTGTCTAAGATCAGATGAATAAATGATTCTGATCATGATTTCAGTCTTTCACACCTGTTTTACACACCAAACTATATGATTAGAAGTAGAGTAAAGCGAACCTAAAGGGTCAAAATTCACCCTCCTGTTTTTCCCTCCTCCATCCTCCATCCTCCCTTTCCATGGTGAAAGTCACTGGTGTGAAAGTAAATAGGCTATGCTCCAATTAGCCAAACAGAGCTGAGAGTCAGATCAGCTCAGTGTGGCAGAACACACACCCACAACACACACATATTCGATCATTCAGATATTTACCTGAGCTCAGGTATGAGTCACTGCAGCTTTACATGTATCATTAACATAATATAAATGAAGGAAATTATGAACCTGAAAGATTGATTTCTCTTAAAACATGTAATTGTGCTGTGAGATACTGTGCGTTTTTATCAGAACCTGCATATTTTATGATTTCCACATATTTTATCATCGATAAGATAAAATAGAATGAGTGAATGTTTAGTTTAAAAGTGGATGCAACACATTAAACACCCTGGAATATGATTTTACAGATGTGTTGCTGCCATCATTCAAATAAGCTAGTATCTTCTATAAAATGATAAAATGTCTCAGTTCTGTATTGAGAATAAAACATGGCTTCTATTATTTTACACATTTTTGGATCAAGGTTTTAAAGTAAAACCACATGTTCACTTTATTATGTTTTATAGTGTCTGGATGTTAAAAAACAATCTGAATTAATCTGATACAGAAAGCTATCTGTGTATTTCCATAAATCTTTATTGCATTATTGTGAATCCTGTAATGAGCATAAACATAAAGCAGCCAATTAGCAATGACATCATGTAATCACATTCAGATGACAAAGGGACATTTTCAGAAATGTATTTTTCTATATTTAATTGCTGACTAAATCACCAGATAGTCTACAGCAGGAGTTTAAACAAAAGAAGCCAGAAGGTGAAAAAGTTGGTTGTTTCACCACTATTCAAAGTAAAAATTCAAACAACTCATGCAAAAAATAACTGCCTGAAATTCTCCATATATTAATTTAAATAAAAAATTTCAGTAAATAATAAAGTGCTAGAGATAATAAATTAATCACAGTAAGAATCTAAACCAGACAAATGTTGGACTTTAGCTGATTTGAACCAAATGGTAACTGGGTTTGGGGATCAAGTAGAGTCTCATGGACTTAATGTTGATACCAAATATAAAGACATGAAATGATAAGTAGGATGTAGCTCAGCGGAACATCCTGCACTAATGTCCACATGTGTAATGTCAGCAGAAAGATCAATTATTTCATATTTTATCATGTTAAAATACAGACAAGGTGACTCACCTTTTTATTCTGACCCGGATCATGGCTTGAATTCATCCATTCATTCATTCATTCATTAAATTCAGACGGTAAATTTAATTTGCCTGAAAATTTTCTCACAGACCAAATATGCACATTTTTTTGTGCATATTGACAAAGCACCAGGTCTGAACCACAGTCTGAAACTAAAGCCAGGATGGAATAAGAAGAGCTGTAGAAATGTGTGTCAATAAATAAATTAATTAACTTTCTATAGCTGAGCACAAGTCATTGGTCTAAGTCATGGCCTGATGTGTTTTAAAGCAAGACTGTCTGCAGGGAGTTCTAGTAAAACACCTGAAATAAAACTCCAGTCTCTTTTTTATGAGAAAGAAAACTGATCAAACTTCATGTCTTAGTTTGGGGATTTCTTTATGTTTCTTATAGCAGTAGCAGTAGCATGGTACTTACTGATAAACCTGGACGTAACTGTGTGTTTATGTGGACATTCAGGGTGAAAACAGCTCTGATGAACTGGTAAAGGTGTCATTTCTTACTCTTTAGTGAAGCAGCAGGTCTCAAACTCTTGGAGTGCACACTGTTCCTCCAGAAAGCAGGGCAGTACTGAGGTGAAACGAGAAATAAGCCAATGAAAGAGTGAAAGACAGAACAAGGAGATGGAACAGTGTGCGGTTCTCTTACGTCATCAGTTGGAAATTCCCCGTCAGCCAGTCGGAGCTCTGGTATGTTGATTCTCGGGGTATTACATGAGTGTTCTTTAATTAGGAAATCCTGGAAGCCAATAAGAAAAGAAATCTCCGTTTATTATGTGACGAAAATAATACAATCTGGTATAAATTTTATACTGAGCTCTAAGACGTCAAGTTCCACATGCTGATGGAAAACAACTCTACAATGAAAACTATTTGGAATTTATATGTGTGTGTACTTAATAACCCTGATTAAAGACAAAAAGGTGTGTAAAATGTCAATTAAAATTATCACCACGCCATTTCCCAGATTTCATTCTTAATAAAACATGTCAGATTCATCATTCAGGACTGTTCAGCAGCTAGAATCCCAGATGTTTACAGACAGATGATAAAAGAAGAGGAAATGCTACACAATGACCATGGCATCACCCCAAAAACGATCAAATCAGATTTAAACAAGACCCAACAACAAGCCCAATCCTCCAATTCCCCAATCCTCGAATAGACACAATACAATAATATAAAGATGCACATGTTCAGTCCAAAACCTCCAACTGGTGTGGAAACTTTGAATTAGCCCGGTATGACATCAGGACAGTATGCATCCTGAGGTCTTGACCTTTTATTTGCGCTTCATTTGAGGTCAATGAGACAAATAGTTCTGGAGATATCACCAAAAATCTGATTTTTCGTACATAAAGTGCCACCTGGTGGGGAAACCATAAATTCAATAATCGGAAAATTTGATAAAGATCATCCTCTTGAGGACCTAAACAGGTATACTGAGTATCAAAATCCAATTGTCAAAATTGTTTGAGTTATTGCGCGGCGGTCGTGATGAAACCGTAATGTCCTGACACTCCGCATTCGGCGATGTAACTAGTCAAACTGAATCAGGCTGTTGTGAATCAAATTAGGAAATTAGTGGCGATACCCTTCTGTATCAAGTAGCTTCCCAGCCTTTTGTTTCCCATGTCACATTCAACACTAACATGTTCCGTGTTTATCTTTTACTGTGTACGCCATACAGTCACATGAAGCACACTGAGTCCAGCATGTTTAGACTAGACTTTACCAGTTCTTCTTGAGCTGCTGACAGATCTTGCAGCACTTGTTCGAGGATGCTTTCAGCCAGAGCTACACTTACACTTTGTCTCAGTTCACTGGAAGGAGGACACAGAACAGAAGACATAATCAGAACCAATTTATTAAAACCACATAACTAACTAGTGGTGTTCATCCTGACCTTAGCTTTGTTACTGTTCAGACACAAGTTTGATACATTTAAAACTCGATTCGCTTCACAGATAATCCGTTTTATCAGAGCATCACTGTATCAGTGAATCACATCATTAAGGCAGATGAGGATGAGTCTTCAGGTTGTTTGAAATCTCGCGCACTGCAGGGTTTCTTACCGCAGCTTGGTGTTGATGATGTTCCCTGTAGTTTCCACCAGGGTGCTTCTCAGAAAGATGTGTGCCTGTCTCTCTCTTTTTGAGACGCTCTCTGAAATAGTCCTGCACACACTGGACCTCCGGACCACCCGTGGACACGTTGCTTCTGCATCCTTCATCAGATTTTCTGCCAGCTCCTGAAACACAGACCGAGATCTTTGTTGTCATGGTTTCTGGGTTCTTGCTTTGCTTTCAGATCTTAATGTTTTTTTTGCGTCGCTTGTTTTCAGGTTTATTCTGTAGTTTATCCCAGTGTGAGCTGTGTTTACTTTACATCTAGTCCTAATTGTCATGCTTGCTTTTTGTTCATTTGCTCCTTGGTATTTTTGCCCATGTGCCAGTTCATCATTTGGCTAGGTGTCTTCAGTCCCGCTTACCATGAAATCGACTAACTGCAGCCAAAAATCAGTACATTTAAAACAGTGTGATGGATATGAGGGAGAGCGTCAAACTTCATTACCTCATAACAGCTCCTTCACTCATCTTTGACTCTCTTTAGTACCTACTGTTCTCATTTGCCAGTATTTAAATCAGCATTTTTTAATGGGAAAAGAAAGACAAAAAGGTGTTTATGCAAATAACAAAGACTGTGTTACTGTATTTATAAAACTGCAGAACGATTAAACTTAAATTTGAGAAGAATTTTTGTGCAACTTTGCAGTCTTGTAGTGCAGTTGTTTTGGGATTTTTTTGCCACACTATCTTTCCAGCTTTGGACCACTTAACCTGACACACGTGTCTTTAGATGGTGGGAGGAAACTGGAGAACTCATAGCTGGAATAAATTTAGATGCAGTCACAGTTTTGTTGATGCTAAATGGAACAATTCCACAACCTCCATGCATGCTGTAATTACATTATATTTACTGCTTGAGACGGGACATTAGCGCCGCAGAGAACCGCTGCTCCATTAGATCTTTGTTCTGCAGCATGAAATATATCATGTAACACTGCTGCAGTCTTCTTCCACTTCGGGCTCCTGGTTCTGAGTAGGTCTCTGAGAAGGACATGCATCCTTAATGGGTCCTGAACGCAACACTGGGAGGATGTGAACAAGTCCTGCCAATTGTTATATAGGGCTGAGGCCGGAGGCTAATCGTTGCAACACAGGAGCAAAACTTGCCTAAATGATGGCAATATCACGAGAAAGGAACACAGGAAACTGGATAAATACCAAGGACTTGAGGAAGAACTGGAGAAAGATGGCTCTATTCCCTGCACTGGGAATGTGGCTCTAACAGACACCTGGAGAAACATCAGACATCTCTGTCCAGAAGAAATCAATCCTGGGAACAGCTAACACACTTAGCATCCTTACGTTGTGTCTGTACCTGTATGTTTCTGGTCAGCTCATCGGTCAGTGCAGCAGCGGCGTCGGTGAGGATGTTATTGATCCTGTCTTCATCAGGATCAGACTTTCTGTCTTCCTCACACAGAGAGCGAAGCAGCTGCATGATGACAGGAAAACAATAGATTATTCAACATTCTTCATAAACCAACAGAATTGGACAGATTACAGTCCTCGTTGGGGCAGAATCACACACACACACACACACACACACACATACTGATTCAGACCACTTTGTTTTCTGAGTCAGACCTTTAAAGAATCTCTGGTGTTCTGCAGAACCTCGCGTGCTGTTAGGACGCCAGTCTGGACTTCCTGAATGTTCAGCTGGTTTAAACGTTGAAGGCTGTCTTCCAGCTGCCGACACTTTCCCTGGACCAGCTGATGACAGCAGGCAGGAAACAGCTCATTATAAGAAGATCCAGAGATGAAGTCAAATGATGACAACCTCCTTCCTCCTTAACCTCCTCATACCTTCTCAGAATGTAGGCTTCTGAAGGATTGCTGAAGGTCTACGGTCCCAGACTTCATCTGGTTGTTTCTACATAAGCACTCCTGAATCTGAACACATTTAAGATTATCAGAGGTTCATTTAAATCAACCCACACATCAGATTCATGCTTCTCAGAGTCTAATCTGAGCCAACACTGACCAGCAACTTTTCTGCTTCTGCTTTTCTGTTAGTGCTGAATGGTTTGTCATAAAAGTATCTGGTTAAGATTATATTTGACTAAAAACATGTTTCCACAGGTGGAACTGGTCCTCTCTTAATCTTCTGTTTAAAATTTTTACGTTTCATGTCTCCTCCTAACAACCTTGTTCAGAGCCTCCTTGGTCCGGTCAGGGTTGCCACGGTAACTCTGTGTGATGTCTGTCAGGGGCAAATACACCTTCTGCAGCGTGAAGTTCCTGCAAACGAAGAAAACAGCCATCAAACCTGATGAGAAGGGTTGAATTCAGTCTGAGTTCTGGTTCAGACCCGAACAGCTTATCTAATTTCTTGACTCCCTCATTATTCTGTTCCCATGAGGAAGAACTTCTCACTCCTGAAATAGTAATAAATATGTAAATGGTGAAGTTTTCCTAACAAATAGCAAATAACGGATGTTTACTTTCCAGAGGGCAGAAACTTCTCATTATGTAAGCAATCAGACAGCTCCGCGTCAGAGAGCAATTGTTTTAGCAATATAATAATTATCATACTGGTGTTCTTCAAATTATCATAATGCTTAGAACGAAAATAAAAAATGGAACTGAAAAAATCTCATCACACCAATAGAAGATGAGAAAATCCCACTAAGCAGTGTTAACGTCTTGTTCATTATCAATACACGGGGGACATTCTGCACCTGCAGTCCTTGCAAGCAATAGGAAAAGAGTGAGGCCCTAATACTTTAAGAAGCCATCTTTCTAACAAAGCCGCTGCATTGCCTTCCTCGGCTCCGTCCGCCTGGTTGATGGGGCGAAGGCTGTCATTGACTGCTATTCTCCTAAACCTCCATTTTAATGGTAAGAGAAATGACTTGCTTCTGGAGTGTAGCGGCTGTCTTCTGCAGAGATTCCACTTACCTCTGCGGCTGTGACACATAAAATAAAACTCTGACACTATATGATTCTGTTGGAAAACTTGCTAAAATCATGCCCGATGCCTTTAATGGCTGTAAGAAGTCCTGCAAAATATGCTCAGAACTCATTTTTAATGTCGATAATAGCTTTCAAAATCATATTTCTGCCATTTGTCTCCACACTGACAGCTGTGTCAGAAGGTTCAGAGGAAAGTTTGTTTGCTCCATTGGGTATAGCCAGCTGGTTTGTCTCTTTTTGTCTTCTATTTGCTATTTACAATACCACATTATCAGCTGAACAATGATCGAGGTTTTGACTATAAGTTTAGCCACAAGCTAAGATGATTATGTGTTGATGAGTGCATCCAGCTCGCCACCATGATGCGTTCTACTTTTCTTTAAATATGTTGGGATGTTGTGATTACTCTGATTGTGTGTGTTTGTTCTGACCTCTCCAAGGCATCGGCCACATCCTGGAAACCTCTGGCAGTGACATTGTTTCTGTCCCAGGATAAAGTCCTTGGAGAAAGAAGAGAAGGAACCAGATCAGAACCTGCCGTTAGGACTGCTGCAGCAGTGGAGGACCCACAGCCATCCCAGGAATGCAGCCGTATATGCAGTATCTTACCTTTCCTA
>JBAMHX010000011.1:1404041-1419063 GCA_037177515.1 Pseudomugil tenellus
TGTTTTGTCCCTTCATGTTTCAATGTTTAATGTATGTTCAACTTCTTTTATCTTCATTATTAAATTTATATTCTTCTAAATCTAAAGAAACCAGTGTCCTCGTCCTTGACAGGAAATAATGGTCATCTACACTTTCTTCAGTTAAATGAAGAAGAAACTGAAAATCCTCACTCATTAAGCCAGGGGTGGGCAACTCCGGTCCTCGAGGCCCGCAGTCCTGCGAGTGTTAGGAATGTCTCTGCTGCAAATGGGTAAATGGGTGGCAACTGGTTCCAGTCAGAGCTTCCCATCCTAATGGCACTTAAGACATCTGTAAGAACGACGTCCCTCTCACATGGCCTGTTAACAATCTTGGAACCTGAATCTGCAGCTCATCTTCAGATGCCTCCATCCACATCCTGACTGATCAGATCTGTGATGGTGCATGCGTGCAGGTGGTTTTAATGTTCTGGCTGGTCTGTGTCTCCATCAGCGACAGGATGATGAAGGCTTCTGTGGTTCTGTGGTCTGACTCATGCTTCCCTATCTGACTGCTTCAGTGGAAACAATCGTTTATAAACTGCAGCCTGACTCAACTCTAAAGAGCAAACGGCAGCTTGAAAAGTTCACTCCATCCTGATAAAGATCATTTAAGGAGAGAGGAGTTTGATGTTGAGATGGTCCCGCTGAGGATCAGATAAATCCGAAATGCCTAAATCAGATCCATTCACTCTGCTGCTACAAGCTGCTACAGACACAAAGCCAGAGGAGGCCGTTCGGCTCTGGTTTCTTACCTTTCAGACACTGAGAGATGGCGTCCATGATGCTTCGCTTAGAGAGACTGAAGCTGTGATCCTCTGCTGCTCGTCGTCATTGTCATCATCATGATGAAGGTCAGAAACGCATTGGCCTGCTTGTACAGTCACCTCTGCTGCAGGGGATCAGTGATCTCTCACACACATCTTTATGCTCACTGTGCACACACACTCTTTCTGCACATGAACTGAGATGCACACATCCTGTTCCAGTTTGAGTAACTGTGAACAAAGAAGCAGGGACCTCCCCCTTCTGAGTGCAACCCGCCAGGAAATGTGCTCTTCAACCCGGCCGCACATCGAAATGACAACAACCGTCCGACTCTGACACAACCCGGTAACACACCTGGATCTGATTCTGGGACATAAAAATGACCAATGAGCTCCCTGGAAGACAGGTTTTCTGTTTAACTTATGACCTATGTGTGTCTGCAGTAGAGATGACGGGATCTGTACACAAGCTGAAGCTCATTATCCAAACTATTCTATTCCGAATAGATAATAAAGTTTTATTTTTGCCTTTCGTTTTGTCTAAACTGAGTAGAATAATATTTTTACTTAATGATTTCTGTTTTTAATGAATCGAATACTTCTGTTGACATATTTATTTCACGTGAATCCAAATAAATAGTATTTGTGATATTCAGAGGTGGCAGTTCCAGTCCTGCAGCTGTTCCGACCAGTTACCAGACCAGCTGATTTAGTGAGCACAGTTCATCTGGCCAGTAAACAAACCCGTCAGTGAAAACACCTGTTTCTACATGTACAGGTAGATCCAAACACATGGCAGGACTTTTACTTTGTGGACTTTCTCCCACCTGTGGATATGGAAACGTTCATTTTTATGTCATTACTCCTGTTTTAATTCAAAAACATGTTAAAGTCATCATTTTTGTAGGAATGTGTACCAATCTGTAATATTATGTGGAGGTTAGGAGTATGACACACCTTCATCTTCATCACTTGCTCTAAAATACCTCCTGATGCTTTTTCATCTACTCCTAATACAGTTCTAACTTTCCTTTTGACTATTTTTCCACCATATATGTATCTAAATGGTCCCAGCCAACAATCTATTATCTGTGTTTCAAACGTTTTTCACCATAATTCACATTAAACCACAATTAGCTTAAATTTAACAAATGTTTCATTGCTGATCTTTTGCCAGGACCAAGAATGACGCAACTAAAGATCCATCACTTTAATCACTTCTGCATAAATATGCTTAATTGATAATAAAAACAATTTTGAGAAAAATTCAGTTTTAATAGTTTTTCAGCATTATTTGCAGTGACTTTAATATCCTCTTAATAACACGTAGTTTAGACAGAACGATGTGGACACCGTGATCAACCAGACAAAACTGACGATGATGCTTCTGTTAACATCAAACGTGAACATTTTCAGTCGTGCCGTTTCTTCCGCAAAAACACCATCCTTATGCTTGTAAAGTTTACTAATCAGTTTAGTATTAGAGGAAATGCTCCAAATCCCTCTCCACTCTACAGCTGTGTCTGAACGTTGTCTTCACCACAGATGTGAAGTTTTCCCTTCACATACAGAAAATATATGCACCTCCCTCCATGTAGTTTTCAGTACACCAGGATGCACCGAATGAAAAATTGTAGTTTTTATTAATTGGGTAATAATGTAAATCAGTAATTCACTATTCGATTTAGACGTGACTGCAGGCTTTTTCCTTTAAATAACTCTCCATACATCATCTGGTTTGGTGATTCTGTCTGCAGCCCCCCCTCACAGCAGTTCAACATGATATGGCTGCTTCCATGATACATGTATGTATATCTGAACATATATGCAGTAGCTGCATTTCCATCCATTAATACTTCTTTAGAAATTTTCTAGTTATTGATTTAGATTTCCAGCTGAACTCCATTTTAAGGAACCTTTTTCACATCCAAAATGTGTTGTGAAGAAAGAGAAGTGAAAACATTTCCAACACACTTCATGTTTCACCTCCAACAGTGTTCCTGTGATGTCTTTGAAAAGACTTTCATGATTTTATTTTCTTTTTGTTTGTAAAACCGCCTGCCAAGTTAGAAAAAGAACCAAAAAACTCGAAATTTACTCAATGAAACAAACTCTGAGACAACTTGACTTTATTTGGAGCTGTACAGATTTTTATTTTCAGATAGTTTCCTCTGCTTCAGACTGACAGGCATCTCCATGACAACATGATGAAAGGATGCAGCAGACACCTGGTATATTTTACAGGAACTGGTAATAAAAACACAAACACGCCCCCCTCCCGCTGAGAAAACACCTTAGGCATAACTCATGATGGAGCAGAGGAGGAGTGTTAGCATGATGTTCAGCTCAGATTGCAGCTCTGACCGTTGACAGCTCATCAACAGGCCGACGGCAGCTTGTGGAAACTGAAATCTGCTCAAAAGTGGTGAAAAATCAAAGTTTCTTCATGTTTTCAGGAGGCTGAACGTCAGCAGGAAGTGTGAAAGCTGTCTGACATCAACCAGCGGTGGAAACATGAGCAGAAATCATGAGTCAAACAGGAAATGTTGTCAGCTCGCTCCAACTTCAGGAGTTCCTTCAACACAAGCATGTTGATGAAGGAAAGAAGACTCGTGCGTCTTTAATGTCTCATAATAAGTTGTTTCTGTACATTAAAATCATCACTGACAGACAAACGTGGTTACACAAAACCATCCCATATCTGAGACAGATGTGACGATCAGCCGTCTTCAGGTAAAATAATTCACATACAGTCATGATTTTATATAAACTTAAACACTTGGAATGATCCAAAGCTAAACTACAAAAGTAAATCCCACCAATCGAATTTCATCTCTCCATCAGACAAACAGCGGATGTGTTAGCGTGTGCAGACAGGAAGTAAAAATTACAGTCAGGTTATTAAAAAAAGCAGATTAACCAGGAGCAGCAGTCTGAGCCGATGTGTGTGTTTTGGTGTGTGTGCAGACTTCGGTGAACAGGTGAAAAAATGTTTCCATGCAACATCGTTCACCGGTCCATCATGCTCAGGATCATCTCTGGTGTCAGGTCGCCGTTGGCTGCCACCACTGCCGCCTCCTCGTTCACCGCCAGCTCAACCGTCTCCGCCTCCAGCCCAACGCCCTCCACTGTCAGGACTGCTCCAGATGTATCGGCTTCCTCCTTCTTCACAATGATGTTCTCCACCGCTCCGGTGCTCTCGTCCTCCACCTGAATGATGGCTGCGGCTAGAAAACACACACACACACACAGACACACACACACGTTAAACCTTGATGCATACTGTTGCCAATGAGCTTCCCTGTACGTCTCAACGTGTCATCTTCGTACCTCCGATTAATATTAATATTCAGCATTAAATGATCTTAGTTATCAGTCTCCTGTTTTATTTACATATTCTCTTAATTCCATCCGATTAAAATTCATGTTTAATTCAACACTTTTCTGTGGTTTCAGTGAAATACATTGCTGCATTTTCTAGCTTTACTGGAGTTTAGGAGTCTCGGCAACTCCTTTCTCCCTGGGTCATAAAGCCATCACTCCAAAACATGAACCTTGTTTTCTGCAAAGTGGTTTGATAGGGAATGCATTCAGAGGACTGGCTGGATCCAGACAGACCATCTAAATGCATGCTAAGCACCAGTAGCATGTAGCATTCCTAATAACTAGTATAACCTTGGCTAAAAGCCTTAAACCACAAAAACTTTTCAATAAATTATAATGTTTTGTGATTAAAAACTTATATTTTATGCAAAAAAAATACTTGTAAGGATTACTCCTTAGGCTAAAAGTATAAAACTCTATACTACTTTCGGGTTTACTTCCTTTTGGATCCTCATTGAGTATCTCAGTTGAACTGGCCCTTTTTTCTCCTGACTGTCAAAATTATCATCATCATTAAAAAACAAACAAATGGCCCCCATTTTCCAAGAACACACCCACACCCCCTCACAGCTCGAACGACCTCTGAACAGCCTGGTTCATAACATCATTTGTTTCAACTGGATTATAATTAAACTGCAGTGTAAACGTAATCTGCTGTGTGACTGAAACTAAGTTTTTATTTGGATCTTCCTCAGCTGGAAACTTTCTGCTGCTTTTTAGTTGTCCTGACTAAAGAGGACCTGACCCAATGTTCTGGGCAACATTAAAGGCGTCTTTCCACACGGACTTACACCAGTCCAGCCGGATTCAGAGCGTTTCCATTACGATTTGTCGGACCGTACTGGTACACTTTTCGGACCTACTTCGTAGTCGGGCCGTGCGGGTAGCGTGAGGTCTGCAGGCTGATTGGCTTGCAGCGAATGATGTCACTACACAGCGATGTACACATTAATGGTTACTGCCTCTCCAGGTCGTCTTGTCTTGCCAGACGAGACGTCTCATTATAAACCATAACCGGAGCAGCAGGTAAAAGTCCGCTTCACCGCCTTCCATATTGTCTCCGTCTTCTTCTGTGGTATCTTTCTGAACATTTTTTTAAATTGTTTATTACACAAATTAATCAATGGAGTGCGGCGGACAAGTGATAATGGAAAACCTCCTTATCTGCATTCTCACCAGAAGTCGTTGTCCTAGCAGGGACCACCACAGACTTGCTGGCAGCTGGTGGTTTGGGGGGGTTCTTCGGGGGCCGGCCTCGTTTCCTCTTGACGGGGGGCTCATCTGGAGCCGGCACCGGGATGGCAGCAGGAGCTTGGTCCAGTTCCATGCTTTCTGGTTCCTCTTCTTCCTGTAGCAGTGATGCTTCTTCCTCGCCATCACCTTCATCCTCATCCTCGTCCTGTTCGGGGTGATCCTCCTCTGAACAGTAATGATTATCAAAGTTAGTGAAAGATTGTAATGGAGCGTCGCCCCGCCTCCTACAGATGACATCAAGTCTCACCACTGTCATCCTCATCTCTCCTGCTCCTCATCTTCCTCTTCCTTCCTCTTCGTCCTTTTTTTGGGGTTGGCGCTCCGTTTTCAGTGTCGTCCACCTCTCCATTACAGTTCTCAGCGTGACGAGCCATAGTGTTCTGAAATACACGCAGTTTGTTTCAGAATTAACTGGTAAACATCTGATTTTCTGCCCGTGTGTGTGTGTGTGTGTGTGTGTGTGTGTGTGTGTGTGTGTGTGTGTGTGTGTGTGTGTGTGTGTGTGTGTGTGTGTATACCCTGCGAGTGAAGGTCTTGCTACATTTGGGACAAACAAATGCAGTGGGAACAAAGTTTGGGTCGTGGTAGCGTTTGAAGTGCATGTCCAGAAGCTGCTTCTGTCTGAAGGTCTTCTCACACTGGCTGCAGGCGTACGGCTTCTCTCCGGTGTGGGTCCGGCGGTGCATCACCATGTGGCGTTCCTGGACGCAGACACACGGAAAATCATAAAAGATTACAACAAAACAGAAGAGGAATAATCTCCTGAATTCTCCTTTACCTTAATAAGACTGAACGATGATGATGAGGGAACAGAACAGCTGCATCAAACCCTGATTTAACTTTCTTATTGACTAGGAACCAGCGGCATCAGCTATGGTCTAAGACATTTTATTGTTGGTTTTAATCTTAGACAAGATCAAAGAAACTGAAACTTGTTTTCCAAATTCTGTCGATAGAAATGAGAGCTGTTAGAAATCAACATCTCTCATTTATGATGACAGAACTTGCCATGCAAGTTTCAGAAATAAGAGTGATCGGGGATGTTTGGACCACATAGACGGTCGTAAAAATGTTTCATTTTGCACCTGTGGGCTGTCAGGACCACAAGACAGAATAATTTATTAAATAAGAACAAGAAATATTACTTTAATCTACGAGAAGCTCCGTTGCAATGCGACTTACTGTAAAACAGCTAGAGTCTAGCCATTACAAGCTGAGACATTACCGCCACCAAGTGATGGGAAGCCGCATTGCGACCGAGCATCATTTATTATTTTTATATACCTTCTATTCTATTCTCTAGAGAGAGAGAGAGAGAGAGAGAGAGAGAGGTACATCCTGGACAGGTCACTAGTTCATCAAAGGACCAACACAGAGACAAAGAACCACTCATGGCCGCTGCGAGGGAGAATTTAGAGTGATGAGTTAACCTAACATGGTGTGTGCAAACAAACCTGGCGGCAGCAGTAGTCACACATGTCACATTTGAACCTCTTCTCGTTCTTGTGGGACTTCTGATGCTGGATCAGAGCATAGCGCTCGTGGAAAACTGCGTCGCAGTAACGACACTTCTTTCCAGTCTCGATGAACGAGTGCTGCTTACGAAGATGGACACCTTTACATGCACACAAGCAGAGGAAAACAGCAGGATGAGTTTACACAAAACTCCGTAGTTAAGACTGGTTAGTGTAAGTGTGTGCGTTACCCAGGTCACTTTTGCGAGCGATGACAGTATCGCAGTGTGGACAGTGGAATTTGGCCACGTTCTCTGTGTGTTTCTGCAGAATGTGCATTTTCATGGTTCCACTCTGGGTGAAGCGGGCATGGCAGATGTAGCACTCGTATGGTTTTTCACCTGAGGATAAGAGATTACAGAACACTGATGGAAAACTCAGAACCACAGCAGAACTACACCAAGACTCAGATAGCTGGGAAAGGACCAGCTCTTCCTACATGATCTGATCCTGCTTCCTTTATAATTTATTGTACATTAATCTCTTCTTGACCAGATCCTCCCACAAGAGTTATTTTTTCAGAGTGAACGAGACTCCAGAATCAAGTATTAAAATCCACATTCAAAACCCAAAGTCCATATATATTAACGACATATACATTTGTAGGCTTATAGAAGTGAGAGATTTTAAAGAGTAATAAATGAAGTCAGCAAATACATAATTAAAACGAGACCAGAAACAATTAAAACACACTGTTCATAATACTGTACTGAAAAAGAACAAAAAGTATTGAATTAAATGAGTTCATACATTTTCATTTCAGATTTTAGTAAAGCAGAAACACTAAAAAACACTAAAAGTTTCCTAAATTCAGTCAGAAGTCTGAAAATATCAGAAAATGTTGCTGGTTCAGACATAGAAGAGGGAAAAATTAGAAAACTATCTGAAAATAATCACTAAAAAGTTCTGTGTGGGTCCAGTCCATACTGAGACACATATAAACACAACTCGTGTACCTGAGTGTGTCCTCATGTGTCTCTTCAACTTGTAGGTGTCTCTGCTGGCATAGCTGCAGAGGCTGCACTGGAACGGACGCTCCCCGGTGTGGGAACGAATGTGCCGCTTGAGTTTGCTCACCTGCATGAAACCAAAACAGAAGTCAGCTCTTCTCCTCGCCAAGTTTTACACGCCCAGCAGACGGGAGTTGTCTCACCTCAACGCTGGCGTAGTCACACATAGAACACTTGAAGGGTTTTTCGTGCGTGTGTTTGTAGCGACGATGACGAACAAGCTCTCCGCTGGTCACAAAAGCCATGTCGCAATCTGTGCACTTGTGTGGTCGAGTTCCTGCAGAAAACAGAGACAATCCCTGAATCAGTTTCTGGGAAATGCTTATTTTCTGGATCAGACTGTGGTCCGGTGTACACACCTGTGTGTGTGTTCAGGTGGTTTCTCAGCAGGGTGACGGTCCTAAAGGCTCTCCCACAGAGGTGACATTTGTGGGGTCTCTCGTCGGTGTGGCTCTTCATGTGTCTGTCCAGGTTGGAGCGTCGAGGACAAGTGTAGCTGCACAGCTCACACTGAAAGGTCTTCTTTACTCCTGAAACACAAACACACATATCAGCACTAGTAGGGGAAACCCTTTAGTTTAGCTTAAATCAGCGACTGTGAGAAATGTACAAGAACCTGTGAAGCTTTAAGATCCAACATGATTCTGAAATTTTACTCGTGAAAAAAACAAAACACAAAACTTACACGATTAAAATGTGATTTATCGAAATATCTTTTTTTCAAAGTCTGAAATTAATTATACTAATCGAGTCCTATCCCTACTTGTTCATACCGCCACGGCTTCCTGAAGATATTGCCCCCACTACTGTAAAAATCCCAGAGGAACCAGTGGCCTGGCAAGTCGCTCACCTTTCTTTTTGATCTTAGTTGGTTTGGGTGGTTTCATGTTGCCGACAACTTTCTCAGCATTGACTTCAGACAGAAGACCTTCTTGCTGTTCTTCTTCAAAGTCGTAAACGCTCACGTCCATGTCTTTATCTCCCTCAGCATAACGCAGACGACTCTTTTTGCCCTGAAAAAAGGGAGAAATTTGCATCAGTGATTCATCAGAATCAAATCTGTTTACTAAAAAACAAACAAACAGAAAAGCAGCAACAACACTTTTACCTTTTTGGTCTTCTTCACACCTCCAGATGGAGGCTGATAGTCTGGGTCTTTGGCCCAGCTTGCGTCATCGTTCGAAGGCTGAACAGGCTCATCATCTCCTTCAAGCAGCTGGTTACCCACCTCCTCCTCTTCTTCTTCCTCATCAGGATGAGCTTCAGCTCCCTCTTCCTGCTCTACTGTCTCCACCTCCCCATTAGCACCAACTTTCACCACCTGAAAAATCAACAACCTTTTTTTTTTTTTTTTGCTGTTTACTTAATGAAAACAGACTCAATAAAAACAAACCAGTAAATAGTCCAGTAGTAATAATCCAGAACCTGAAATCATCTCCCAGGTTATCAGAGGTCCGATCAGGTTCGGTTTAACCCTGTTTACGGTATGTTTTTCTCTGTTTTTACTTAGTTATGGTTATTTAGTTTTATTTAGACTTTTTTGGTTTATTACTAAAATACAGAGCATTGTTCATAACATTTTTTTTTTTACGGTAACCTGGCTGTTTAACATCTGCGGTGTGTACATGAAAGATCAAATCTGTTTAAAATTGTGAGAT
Organism: Pseudomugil tenellus; assembly: GCA_037177515.1. NCBI lineage: Eukaryota > Metazoa > Chordata > Actinopteri > Atheriniformes > Pseudomugilidae > Pseudomugil > Pseudomugil tenellus. Next base: position 1,413,647 of record JBAMHX010000011.1, read on the forward strand.
AGGCACCTGTGATGTTAGCTGACGCCCCCTACAGGCCGCTTATTTTCTTTTTTTTACACTGTATAATATTATACACTACTTATTACTTACACCAAGGTGGAGGTCATGTACTGGCCATTTTGTACTGGCAAAAATCCAGTTGGATACATTAAGTCATAATGGCCATGTTCACATGAATTTAATTGGCTTTTTGCACAGCTCCGCTACTTCCTGCACTTAAGACAACTCTTTTGTTTCATGTCTTTCATTGATGAAAGAACTGATTAATCCAGGTGTGTCTGACCTCAGTAACCACAAAAGCAACTGATTAACCTGAGTTAATCAGTTCGTTCAGTAATGAAAGACATGAAACAAAAGAGTTGTCTTAAGTTCAGGAAGTAGCGGAGCTGTGCAAAAAGCAAATTCCAAATAAAAGCTAATTCAGCTTTAAACAGCTGAAAAGTAACCAAACCTAGTTCTGAATGAAAATGACTTAATTCTGAATAAATTCCGGTTTATTCTCCTTTTAAAGCCAAATTAATTCATTCCTCTGTCACGTAAACCTTAATTCCGCACATGCTCAGTCTTCTGCCTCTCGTCTTCGGTATATTCGGCTCCGTCTATTTGTCATTTCTTCCTCAGCTGCTCAAATAAGTGAAGTAGTAAACTTGTGTTGAGCTAGTACTTCAATATAATCAACATGAAACCGAAAACATTTATTTTTTATTATTATGTTCTTTTTAACATAGTCACTAAGAAGCAGAACGTGGTTTGTGTAGAGAGGGGGGGGATTTGTCTTTCTTTTAGCTTTATTGTTTGAATATGATGAGTGTTGTAAATTGCTGTGTTATCTATGTTAGTGTTTGTTTTATCATGTAAAGCACTTTGTGTTGTATCTGGCATGAAAAGCGCTTTAGAAATAAAGTTTGATTTAATCAATGAAAACACAAAAGGACCCACGTCTGACTAAATCTTTTAACTCAGTCTGGATCAAGTGTGTGTACCTGAAAGCCCTCAGGCAGAGGCAGTGTGTGACAGATCACAGGATCTCCATCCTTTGGCATTGCTGTGGTGTCCACAAACGTGCCTTGCTGCAGAGCCTCCACCGTGGTGGCAGAAACAGGAACTTGGACCAGTTGGAGCTCGCCCAGGCCCAGAGCTGCTTGTTCCTCCATGTTCACCACCTGAAGGCAGGAAGGTCAATGGTTTCTACTAAAGCCAGACAAGAGAATTCAGCTTCTTCTTCATGCCTACAGACAGATGAAAATAGGAACCTGCAAGGTGATGATCTGAGTCTGGTCCACTGTCGTTACAGTAGCTTGGTGAGCAGCACCTCCAACCACACCCGCTGCACCTGCAGACCCCCCAACCGCAGCATCTATCACCTGCAAAATCAACTTTAGCTTAATGGGGCATCATGGGAGAAGGCATCCCGTAATTGCTCCGTGTCTAAATGTAGAGACATTACTGAAAAGACTCAGCTGTGGTTTAGGGTGTATTATACTGTGATGTCACAGAGATCTTACCTCAGTTTTCATCTGTAACAGAGTGGGATCTAGAGAGTCCATAACCATCATTTCCACTCCAGCTCCAGTGTCAATCAGCTGCTGCTGAGCCTGACCAGCCATTCCATCCCCATGACCTGGACCAACATTACCAGGAATAACATCAGAATTTAAACTTTCTTCCTGTTAAATTCATTTTAGAGCTAAATGTTAAGAATCAGAACCTTGATCCAGAATGACTCCAGTCTGCCCCTGAACTACCCCTCCGGCCTCCGCAGCCTGCTGGAGGAGATCAGCCACGATTGCGTCCTGGCTGTGGACGGTCTGGATGGACGGGAAGTCTTTGGCAGGAACGTCCACCACACCTTCTGCTGACCCTCCATCCATGCTGGGTAAGAACTGGAACAAGATGTGAACACAAACATTGATCAGTTGCTTCAGACCTGAGTGGCTTTTGCCGAGTGTGAGAGCTGGACAGGATCAGGTTTCTCAGTGGAAGCTCCTAGACTCTGGAATAACCTGTTGCTCTATATTCACACTTTATAACCCAAAAGCCATTCAAATCCAGGCTGAAAATTCATTTACAGGGTTTCTTCACACTTGTTTTTTGATTTGGTTCAGTTTTTTTTAAGTTTAAACCTCATTGTATTTATGGGCAACAGAATTAAATATAAACAGGCAGGGATCAGAACCACTTAGCTTCAAAATTTCATCTTCAGGTCAATTAACATGTTTATTAATAGTGTCTGATCATAGTCTGACATCTGGGAAATGCATCAGCTGAATGTAAATTCATCTTAATGGAACAGAAAGTGTGTGTAGCAGGTGATCAATCAGAAATGGAGAGATCCGTCACAAAGGACAATCCACACTGTAACAGAAAATTAGAGACCCCTAATGTTGTCTGGAGATAACATCTCACCCAATGTTCATTGAAGACAGGAGGGAACAAATGTCCAAATAAAACTGAATGACATTTTTAATGTCAAATGGGAAATAAAACAGTTGGTTAACCTATAACGATGTATTTTGATATTTTACTGGTTTAATGCGGGTTCTTGTGCACCGTGTCTTTGCTAAGTAAGAAATGCAATTAATCTCATAACAAGATAGTCTAATATCAATTTTTCCTATTGTTTAAAAGACTATTTTAATCATATTAAAGATTATTTTAATCTTACTTCGTTTATGTGATACATTTATAAGATATTAAGCTATATTAACCTTAGTGAGTAACTAATTTATTACCATTTCACAAAAAAGAGGTCTCTGAAAACTTTTATAAAACAGTGTTGTGTTTAACAAATTCAGTCTGATGATGAAAAATGATGAAATTTGTAATTGATTAAATAATTTGAATCCATTTGCAGGCCACTTTGATTATGTGATGTCACCATTATTAGAGCACATTTATTTAATAGATTTTTGGATGGCTGGGGAGTTTATTAAAATATCAGTTTTTAATATACAAAAATTTATATAATTTTTTTTTATTTGGATGCATTTCCACATCCATTTCAGATTAATGGGTCAATGCAATTGGGCAGAATTGACAACAAGCTGTTGAAGAGTTATTTAATTTGCATCAGGTGTGTTGGTGCAAGGGGACCCAGGGCAGGTATAGGTATCAATAAAAATGTGCTACAATGATCAAAATCATTTATGCTCTTCCATATAATTGTTGTTTCCTAATTTCAAAGTGTGAACGTCTGTTTATCTTTGTGCATGTTGGCTCTGTGATGGACTGGTGGTCTCTTATCCCACCTCTCCACTAGTAGCTGATGGGATAGTCCCCAGCCCCCTGTGACCCTGTGCTGGAGTTAAGTGGAAACAAGTGATCCATGTTGGATTAACTGTACCATCACTGTAACCCTCTGTGTCCACCAGTCATAACTTTACTGTGTTTAATACAAATGCTTTCATTGAAATTCACCAGTAAAAATTGACTACAGATTGTTTGTATGCGATATGTTAAAACGTGATTTAATTCTAAATTGAATCAAACCAAGCATCTAAAATGAAAGCTGTGTGTTAAAGTCCAACAGCAGGTCAGAGGTTGGATGTAAAACCAGCTTCCATGTCCACCAATGGCCGCAATATACCCCGGTTCTCGTAAAGGCCTTTAGAGTTCCACATGTCCCACATACATGAGGCAGAGGCTACCTCCTTTCCAGCTTTTATCCTGCAGTATTTTTGTAGCTCTCCAAGCCGAATCGTAGAGGGAGCTCTCTGCTGTAATATATATCACTGGCTATGAGGCTCTAGGTGGGCTTAGAATAAGAGACACGCGGGCGATGGGTGCAACAACAGCGACCGAACCAACCTCGTCGCGACATGCCGACAAAACACAGCTCCAAGGCTCAACACAGGGACATGGCTTGTTTCAGGACAACCATAGTAATGTTTAACCATTGCGTTTCTAAGCCTGGACCGTTTTACTGAAAAACGCCTCGTCATTCTTCTCTGGGGTAGCCCTGCTGACCATGTCCGTGCTAGGACGTCAGCACAATAACTAACTAAACTAGGTTCAGATTAAATACTGCTAGGTTCTGATAAAGAGATTGCGCCCTTAAGGGTTACTGTGGGGACTATGGGGTTAGTAGTTTCAGTTTTAACGAGACATAGGCGTGGAAGGCCTTAAACCTAAGCTAGGTCACCGATGATAACGTCCGCTGTTAACTAGCATTATTAGCTAACTACTGTTCTGAGTTACGATGTGAAATCTGCTGGAGCTTAAAGTAACAGCTGGGTCAATCCTGGCTGATTGATTAGTACCCCACAGCAATAATTTAAAACCCCCAACTATTTCTGTACCACTGTAAGTTAACGATTGCAAACTGTTTGCTACGACTACAACTTCTGCCCGCCAGATCCATGTCGTCAGCGCTGTAAAGACGGGAAACAAAGAAGACAGAAAATGGACGCCTTGGCCTAAACTCTCCAACGAAGTCAACGAGGGATTAGCAAATTATCCTCTATGATATTTCCACGTATATAAATGAAAGATAATTGACTGGTTGTGTATTTAGTTTATCTTCAGAAATTTAAACATATTTCGACAGGTTTTTTAAAAACGATAGAGGGAGACAAACACTCTTCGACGAACTGCCAGGACCCAGAGCCCCATCGTGACACCTAGAGGCCGGTTAAAGATCCTGCAAACTCCCCTCTTGTCAGAAAAGTAGTGATACTTTACCTCTTTTAGTGCGTTTCTCCTCCTGGTAATCACGAGTGAAAGCACAAAGTGTGAGCTACAAAGTTTAATCGGCGTGTAAAATTGCAGGCTTCTTCTCAGTTTGTTTTAATCCCTCTCCCGCTTTAGTAGAATAGCTTCTGCCACAAAATGGCAGTTGAGCGCTCAGTGCGCCTGTGCGGCCGCTGGGGGGTGGTGTCGAAGCTTCTGCAGAGACCCTGATTGGCCAGGAGGGGCGCCCCTTTAGAATACATTGAAGCTCATTTATCACAATAGTAGGAATAGAGATGCTTTCACGGAACTCGGAGAGAAGACTTTCTTTTATCACAAAATTATCTCGAGCTGTGAAGTCTGTATTAAAGGTGGGGGTAAATTGGTCTAACGGATTATATTAATGCCGGGGGAAACATAATTAGGAGAAACTTGATTTAATGGAAATCTTAGGTCACTTTAAAACCTTAAATTGTTCTGAATAATCTTTTCTTATATTATCATGAACATGCCACTATGTTCTGTCTTGGTGTATAGTTTGAGTCTAGTTTGAACACAGCGACTAATTTGTCTAGACTTCTTACAATTGTTATACTACAGTTTCTAAAGCCAGTATTTTATGTTAAATGCAAATATCCATAGGTTCCTTGAATGCAGCATACGTCATTTACCGTCTACACTCACCGGCCACTTTATTAGGTACACCTGCCCAACTGCTCATTAACACTTAATTTCCAATCAGCCAATCA
>JBAMHX010000011.1:1426193-1453146 GCA_037177515.1 Pseudomugil tenellus
TATATATATAGTTTTCTAATATATATAGACAATGTCTAATTTTCCAGTACCAGTTCAACACCAGTCTGAGTCAGAAAAGAATACCAGTGATGTGGAAAACTACCTGCCTTATTCCAGTGCCTGAAAAACTCCAACAAGCTGAACCAAATGACTATAGAATTTGAATTTCCCTCTGGGATTAATCAATTATTTTTCATTCATTTTCATTTTCTTATGAAATTTCCACAACAATGGTTTCCCCACCAGATGGCGCTTTATGCACAAAGACTCATACTTTTGGCTATATCTCTGGAACTATTTGTCTCCTTGACTTCAAATCAAGCACAAATAAAGGTCATAACTTCAGGATGCATCCTTTCCTGACATCATACTGGTCTGTTTGAAAGTTTTGACACAAGGTGGAGCTTTGTGACTGAACACGTGCCACATTATATTATTGTATTGTGTCTATTTGAGGATTAGGGAATTGGAGGATTGGGAGCATTCTGGGATTACCCCTAGCCATCACTGCCGACGACATAAGCCTTGTTCATGACTGTAACCATGTCATCATATGCTGGTTAAGTAGATAAACTTGTATTTTCAGTTATTTTTTATGTTAATTGTTGAATTATTTAGCATTAATCTTGCGTAATACATTTTTTTTTCAGAAATTCCTCAATGAACCTTATGGAAGTAGTAGGAAATTTAATTGTAATGTGATGAGTCTCTTCAATAACCTTGGTCTTGTACTTGGTATACAAATATGTTTTGTGTGACAACTGTAAGTATTGCATTGTGATGGGTAGTGCCATGCCCCCCCTCACTTTTCTGTCATATGTTGTGACATTGTTTGTTTGCTCAGGTTTTGTGATTAGCTATTAGAATAGCATTAATTTCTCTCTCTCTCTGAGGTCTTCCTGGGCGTGGCCTCCATGGAGTGCACACATGGGACAGCCTACAGACCCAAGCTGCTGCAAATTGGTTACCTGGTTGGGCTGAACCAAGGAAGCAGTAGAGGGGAGAGGAGTGAATGGCTTCTTGATTAGTTTTTTATTTTCATTAGATGCTATACATTTTTGTTATGCCTTTAGAATAGTTTGTCACAATGTATGTATACATGTAAATAATTTCTAGAAAAAACAGTTTGTAGATAATTTATGTAATTGTTAATGGTATAGGGTACCCTATATTGTAAAATTGTTTAGTCTTATGTGCTATAAAGTCTATGTAATTGGAGGCAGTGGACACAGAGGAGAGAGACAAGAGAATTCTGTGAAGCCTTGCTGTGTGGTACTGCCTGCTGTGAGTTATCCTGGGTAAGAAATTGTGGCCAAAGAAAAATCTATACAAACAAAGATTCTTAACCCGGACTATGAACTTGTGCTTGGTCTTTCATGTGTCATATTTCCCCTTGCCAAATGATCGCTGATGGTTTCCCTGTCTTTGAGGGTTCTCCAACATCTAACCCCTACGTGCATGATGTAGTCTAAATCCAGCATCTATTTTAACTCATTGCTGGGTTTCGAATTTGTTAGACAGGGCATGTTTATATGTATAGCACCTTTCATGTACATCACAATTCAAAGTGCTTTACATAAAAACATCAAAAGCGTTAAGATGTTGAAATGGAAATAAAAAGAGAATAAAAACAGAGCAAGAAACGAAAGCGAAAAAGCCCTAAAATATGATGTTTTTCATTACCAAAATGCTTAATGTCTGTGTTTGTACATGACAACTGAAACTTTTCACGGGTGTCCAATCACCTCCAGAGTTTGTTCTCTGTGGATTGAGAAAACATTCTGCTCTCCAGCTGATGACCTCATTTCAAAGCTTCATTGAGTAATCTCAGAAATGATCTGAATGATACTTTGTTTTATTTTTAAACTTGCCTAAAGTTAAAGAGCAGAAAAACATACTGATGTATCAAACTATTTTCAGTCGTTAATTACATCTTAGTAAACCAGTAAAAGGAAAAAAGTACAGTTTGCCAATTGCTTATTAATAGGCATACAAGTGTGTTAATTTAGATGGCATTAGGGATGACACATTTTTTTTTTTTTTTTTCATTTCTATGCATTCATGTTCATAAGAGATCATCTAGACTCACTTACAATAAATTAAAGGCTGATACGTGACATCCAAATGGCATCTTTGTTTTTTTCATTATTATCAGTTGCTTTAAGCCAATGTAGAAACAAGCTATCTTAGCTAACAAATCTATGTCTGAACTGTTCTTTTCAAAATGCTGCTTGATTTCTGATAGTCATCAAGTAAAAGCCCTGAAAAAGGCTTAAAAGCCTTGAAAGTAACTCAGTATTATCTGTCACCTCAAGGCTGCAACGCCCCATTATGTGCTAGCACTTTCAGCACAAAGTACTGCTGTGACATTGTGAATATGTGAATTTAATACATCAGCCTAAAAGAGGCTTCTTGCCCTGGTGCTGTTCAGTTTCAGTTGCTGCTGAACACGGCAGGTATGATTCAGTGCATCCTAAAAAAAGCATTGTAGCAAGGCTTTGCCATGTGTTGAGCAAAATCATGTTGGATATTTGTTTTTGTAGCTCTGACAGAAAGAATTCAATATTTGAACTGGGGGCTCATTTCTTCATCACTTTTATCATAGATTAACTGAGATCATTTCTCCCAGCCTGTCTTAAAGAGAGCAGTATCAGGAAGCAGGATAGTCTGAGTAGATGGTGTTTTGTTGTGGGGTTTTAAGTTCATGCTGTTGTTGGGTATGGTTTCCTGTTTTATTTTGTAGTTGTCCTCCATCTTGGATTTTGTTTAGCTTTATATTTCCTATATGCTATTTCACCTGGTTTCATTTAGCTAATTCATTCCATCTGTGTTTTGTTAGTGTTCTCTATATATGGGCTATATGAAATTAAATAAAAACTTTATACATCCCAGAGGGAAACTGGTGGGTTGGGTCCACCAACCACTTGGGGTCACTGTGTCTCAACCGCAACCCTCTAGCTCCTTCCGGAGCCACACCTGCAGTGAATTTCTAATCAGCTGGAGTAAGGTTTTAAATGTGGACAGTGCAACACAGGATGCCAGAAAGCCTGTCTTGCTGCAGGGGGGAGAGCCAGTTACCTTGCTTTTGGGGTACATCATTTGGGTGCTATAGAGCCGAGGTAATCTATCAAACTTGTAAACGTATGTAAGCAGTATTATGGTGACTAACCTGTTTGTCATTACAGCTGTGATTGCCGCTGCTGCTTCGTTTTAACCTTTTTTCTGTTATTCCTTTTTTTGTTTGTGTAGTCCTAAGGGTGTTAGGTATTTATGGGCAGGTTTTAGTGGAGGTGTTTTATCTTTTTTTAATCAGGTTTAAAATCTTCATATTGTTAGTTTTTATCTGGATTTGGATGAATTACAGTTAAGATTTCATTGGTAGTCGGTTGATTTTCATCTTGGTGTGTTCCTTTTTATTTTACTTTAGTTGATTTGTTATTATTTGCTCTGCATGTTGTGTTTTAAGTTTCCATGTAAATCTTAGCTGTACCTCCATCTTAGTACCTCCTCCTCTTTTAAAGTGTTTATATATTTCTGTACTAAACCTAGCCACCCTCCTATTTATAATACCACTTATTTGTTGAAATAAACTAAGCATTATTTCTTCTTTTTGGACTATCACCTTCTGTCTCTGTTCTTATTTGTGAAATTTACCTGTGCAGGTTCCGTAACCTTTAGTGTCCCCTGGATTAGGGGTGGCGTTGTCGAGGTTGTTGAACGGGTTTTAATCTTAGTAAGCCGTCATTTGGTTACAAAAGCAAACTAAAGACTTTATTTTTTCAGGTGTCTTAAAAGATATGAACTATCAAGAAATGTTCTCATTAACCTTTATAGTTGTACTATAGAGACCCTTTTGACACAATGTTTACTGGTGTGGTTTGGTAATAATACAGCACATGACCATTCACTTATGATGAGAGTAGTGAAAACAGGATGAAAAACTGTTGGAACACCATTATCACCAAAATGTATATGAGACTGTGCAGGAAGAAGGCACTACATATACTACAGTATACAAGCCACCCTGCTCACAGTTTTTTCTTTTATCTCCCTTTAGGGATGCGTTTACGGTGCATCCCAATGCGGACTACCCGTTTTAAAGAGTTTTTATCCCCAGACTACAAGGCTTCTGAACAATAGTTCAGTTAGGAGGAAGGCTGAGGTCTGATTTTATGATTTATTTAGTGATTTTCTACGTACTGATATTTATTAGTATTCTTGTTATTGTATAGTGGGCCTGAGAAAGCGCCAGGGCACATATATTTCATTGCTTTAGTACTTGTAGTATATGCATATGACAAATAAACTTGAACTTGAACTCATGGATGTGCAGCAATTGTGTGATGCTTCATGAAGAAAAAGTTCTGGGGAATATTTCCAACAACTTATTGAATCTGTGACACAAGAATTAATGCAGTTCTGGAGGGAAAAGGGGCCTAACCCGGTACTACACGGCGGAGCTGACAAAGCAGACAGTAAGTGCAAAACACCGGTTTGCTAGAATTTCTTAATCTAGTGTTGTGAAGTTGAGTGTGTTTGTGTGTGTGTGTGTGTGTGTGTGTGTGTGAAAGAGAGAGAGTACCTTCTTCTGCCAGCTCGTTGATGTGTGCATTTATATCAGTGATGCCGTTAGATTCCAGGTAACGCCACAGCTGGAACACTGTCACCATCACTTCGTCTCTGCTGTTGCCTCTCCGCGGTAACCGCTGATGCAGAATTCGTTCAGCTAAACACAGGAGCACTGAAAAAGCACATAGATAAGTTTTAAATACATCCCACACGCCACTGTAAGTTGTGAACACATACTGTGCCTGTTGTTGTACCTGTGTCCGCTGCGTCCCACAGCATGCTGGAGTACAATGCAGACAGTGCATTCAGGAATTTCTCAGCAGAGACACAGTACACACTGTCCTGGCCTATACACAGTTGCCATAGCGGCACAGCACCCAGACAGAGTTCCAGCTGTGGGATCACTGCAAATCACACACAGGAGACAAGGGGAAAAAAAAACACACAACCGTCACCCTCTAATGTGTTGTTTTTTCTCCAGTATCACATGACACATCAGAAATAAGTGACCCTTTCTGAAATTATCCCACAGTTTGTAATGTATAACAGATTACTGATCCTATGTCCAGCTTCACATCTGAGCGGCTCCACTTCTCTAAAATGTTGTATTTTTTTCACATAAAGAATTTGCACGAACACCACCACAAACAGAACTATAGGATTAATATTGAGGGAACCAGAGTTTTGTTTACAGTAGTTCAGCAACAGATGAGAATTTCACATCTTTCCTGTTTTTACAGAGTTAAGCAAAACGAAATGAGGAAGGAGACTTTTTTCCTCTTTTCATCCGCAAGGGCAGAGGACCTCTGCAGAAACTTGTTCAGGTGATGGCTCTGGCTGACGGTGGTTTGGATATAATGTACATTTTGGCTTTATGTGAGCAGAAGTAAATGACTTTATCTGTGCTAAAGCTACCGGTTTTGGTGTCACTATAGACAATGACCTCAAACTGGACAAACAGATAAATGACTTTTTATAAAATCCTACTTTTATCATGTTAGTCTTATAAAAGTCAAACCATTTGTCTCTCTTAATCTTTTCTTAATCTGAGGGAGTTATGGATGCTTTTATTTCAAGCTGTCTTGGCTACTACAATGCACTTCATGCTGGTATTGGTAAAAAATCTCTGTCCCAGCTGCTGCGTGACTTTAACATGGGCCATAAAATTTGATCGCATCCCCCCAAAACTTGCATCTTTGCAGTGACTCCCTGTTAATTTTAGGATTATATTATTTGATTTTAATGTTTTTAGCCTCATCGTACATCTCAGACCTCATTAAAAATTATACTCCAACGCGGGAGCTAAAGGTCCGAGGGGGATAGAAAGCCTTGCAGCACAGCACCCACTGTGGAGTGTTTTAGGTCTCGTCTTAAAAAATACTTTTATTCCATTGCTTTGAACGCTGCATTAGTTGTGTGGTCCTCTGTGGATTTTATTCGATTTTATCTATTTTATTAAGTTAGGATATGTTTTTATAAAATGTATTTTGATATACTGATCTTGAGTGCATCACTTTGAAATGTTTTGTTGTGAAATGTGCAATATAAATAAAGTGATTGCTTGCATTTACAAAAAGTCAGCTAGATGAACAGGTGAAGTGGCACACCTGACAATTAATGTAGAACAATTTATTAGCAGCAGAATGTTAAAGATCTGAATGAAACTCTCATGTGCAGATGAGAACGTGACTCCTCCACCAGATTGTGATGTTTGTTGTCTGATTAACATGATTCCCGAGGATGTTCTGTCAGACATTTCAGAACAAATAAAACTATTTCTACATATATATATATGTATTTATTTTGTTGTCATAGTTTTTCCCCTTTTGCTTAAACATGATGTATTAAATGAAATGATTAATCTTTTATGTTTAGACACCTGTCTGGTTCTTTTCAGAAAGCCAAAAATATTTATATTCATCGGAAATTATTCCATACAGATAAAGTTTTCAGAATAAAAATATTAGAATGTTCAGTATTTAATTAGCATATTAAATATTGAGTATAAATGAAAGATGATTGCATGAACATTTAATTTAATAATCAGTACTTCTTAAATCATTGCTGGTGAGGAACTTGCAGGACTGTTTTGAATTTGAGGTCTTTATCTCTCTTTCTAACAAGATTTTTAAAAAGTACCACCATTTTTTAGAGATATTTATTACCATGTGATATGACAACATTGTTATCGTACATATGTCTCAACTCTAATAGGTTAATATTTGAGGGGTTTTAGTCTGTAAAATGTCAAATGTTCTACAATGTACCTTCAGCCGGTTTCGTGCAGTTGTGAGGGTTCTTGTTCATGATGCGACGGATGATTTCAAAGATGCGAGCCTCTCTCAGCAGCATGTCCAAGGCATATATCTCCCCACAGCGCAGAGGTCCAAACATCCCCAGACGCTGCACACATCACACCACAGCTCACTTTACAGGAGTATTTAGTCTGTCATTAGCTGAACATCAGAAGATCTGTGATCTAGCTTCGTCTCAGCTTTGATAACCTCAGACACATTTATCAGGCGTCTGATCATACCAGCTGTCACAGGAACATGGTCTGGTCTAATAGCAACATTTTATCCACTTAGATTCCACAGACACAGTCTTGGTTCTGGTTCTGGGTGAACTGGTGTGTTACAAAATCTGAGTGTGTGGTGCAAGTCTCTTACCAGTAGCTGTGCACTGCAGGTCTTTAAGTGGACTATCAGACAGCGGTCCAGAGCCGTGCAGCTGGTGGTTAGGGGCAGGTTCGGGGAGGTTCGGTCATCCCAGTTTCTATCTGCTCGAGACCTAAAACACACACAAACATACTTTAGATTCCTCGTTTGGTTTGGGTCACTGAATCAAGCTGGGTCGCAGCTGAAAGCTCAGTTTTACCCATTGCAGCACAGTTAACCAGGTTAAAAACTCAGCTAAGCAGGTTGAACATTAAGTTAACCAGGTAACTTATTCTGTTTATATATATATATATATATATATATATATACATATATACATACATACATACATATATATAGAGGCATATTTATTTGTGCATATTTGTGTCCCATGAGGTTCTTTCTACTGAATGTTTATGCTGATGTGTCACTACATATCCACTAGATGGCAGCAAAACTCTACAATCACTGTGACACCAGATCAGGCTTATCTATAGTTTATTTATGAATAGAATCGAGACTCCTATATGGATTAAATCACAGGGAAACTGGACATGGCCATGTGATCCTCTGTCCCCTTAATGCCAATCCCCAAGAGTGCATCAGCAAATGGTGTAAACCTTTATTTAAACTTGACAAGCACATCGGCACTGTTTTAAGACAATGAGGACTCTTGCCTAAATTAAACCCCATCTTCCACGGCTGATATTAAATAAGTAATCCACACATTTTTACCTCATGTATAGGTTATTGTCATGCTTTGTATGTTGAGTTGGATTAATGATCCCTGAATCAACTGCAGAACTATAAAATCCTGGAGCCGGACTAAAACAAGGAGCACATAACCACTGTTATGTGAACTCTACACTTGTACCGATACCCAGTCTGTTTTCCTGCAAAATGTAAGACTTTGTTAATGTTTTTTAAGCGTTTACAATCTTATGCGACCATAAACTCCACCAGAATCCTATATGTATTCAGCTGTGGATAAATCCCACTTGTTCTAAATCAGCCTCTTCTGTTTAATCATTTGTATTCAGAAAAAGCCTAATTTCACCAGATGTAGACACAACCTTCACAAGTCACATCACCTGTGTCTCTCTTCAGAGTGATGGAAATTTATTTTCTGATGAATTCAAAGCCTACCAAACTTATCCGTTTAGTTCACTCATTCACGTTCAGATAACATTTATTTTAGAACACACATTTGAAGCACAAAAGTTTAGGGGCAGGACAAATGTACAACATACAAGCCTCTTTGATTTGAAGTGAAGATGGAGACTTGATTTCACGTCACGTGACTCTGCATCACTGCAGAACGTTCCTTTGATCTCGCTTTGATTTGTTTCATAGAGATGGATGTGTTTTGCTTTGGAGAAAAGACTGCATCCAGTGGATGGTGTAAAGAAGCTCAGTGATGATATAACTTATAATATAACAGACATCAGGTCCGAGAAGAACTTTGTAGGATTTCTGACCGGATTTCTTCCAGAAATGATCTCATCAATCAGATCATTCTTTCATTCTTTATCATTCTTTCATTTCAGCTTCTGTTTCCATTCTAAAAACTTGCTGCATAAACTGAAACCCATCTTGGTTTAACATTTGCTTTGTCAACATGCAGTTCATACTCATACGGTGTGAAACAACTTCTGCATACAGTCTGGGAATTTCTTCTTGTATGTTTTGTTCTATAGAGAAACAGTTCCCAAGTCTTTAAGTTGCTCAAATTAGAGAGCCTTCAGATTTAAGAACAATTTAAATTTGCTCTTGATATTAAGCTCTATTCATAAAACTAATCAGTGTTTTTGGAACAAAGAGATTGAATTTGAGATTGTTTTTTTATATTGTTCCCCAAACTTTCACCTCATGGATGCCTTTACATTCAAAATGAACTAATATTTTCCTCTGACCTGACATTTCTCCTTCTATCATTCTCCTCCTTGTCCTCCTCCTCCCAGTCCGTCGTGTCCAGGAAGTCGAAGCTGCCCAGAGCTGTTTCCACGGTGAGGCTGACCACGCTGGAAGAGCGGCTACGTCCACCACCCTGCACCAACAAAAAAACACAGAAATATAGTGAGGAGGGACATCTGACATACACGTTTGTCACAAAGCTGCTAATAACACTACAAAACCTTGGCTTTAAAAATCAAGAAAAGAAACTACAAAAATGAAGGTAATTGTCCTTGAAATAAGATACAACTTCTTGTTCTGTTGGCAGATAATTTATCTTATTTCAAGGAACATTACCCTGTCAATAATTCCTAAAACAAGTAAAACCATTTTTAAAAAACCTAATAAGTAAGAATAATTATCGCACGCTTAAAAAAACAAGCACGTGTCCTTGATTTGAGATGTTTAATCTTACTTAGATTTTAGTTTTTGAAGTGAACAGGAAGATATGCTCACCTGCAGCATGACCTGCAGCAGCCTCAGCTCTTGTTCAAGCAGCTGTAGTTCAGGAAACTGTCCTCTGTAGTCGTCCAGAGAGGACAGGACAGATCCTAAAGCCTCCTCCAGACCGCTGTCCACCAGAGTATCACCATCTCCTCCCGCTTCTGACTTGTCCTTCTTAACTTCCCCCCGCTGGGTGACGTCCATCATGTCTTTGCTCAGTGCGCCGTTGTTCGAGTGGAGGTTCATTTGACCGTTTGGGTCTGTTTTAGTTCTGGATGAGTGGGATGCGGTGACAGACGTGGATGCATTGCGTAGACGCCTGACTGGATCAGTTAATGGGTCCTTTTCAGCACCGAGTCTCCGTGGTGATGAGTAAGGATGGGGGGGAGGAGGACTGGTGGGCTCCGATGTCCTGCTGGGCAGCTCCACCTCAATGTCGGCGATGGAGATCCCGGAGGTCAGAGACATGACGTCCCCCGGTTCACCCCGTAAGTTCCCGACCAGCGCCGCTCCATCAGAGCTGCTTTCGCTGATGTGGCTTAAAGAACGCTCGTACTGACCCGACGCGTGGTTGTGCGTCAGCCCTGCTTTCTCCTCCTCATCTTCTCTCTTCTCTTCCTCCCTGCAAATTAGTTTATCTAGTTACTGATGAAGAACCAAAGAAGCAAACAAACTATAGAGCAAACATAACCAGAGCCGACCTGTTCTGGGCTTGGTTTTTGAAGGTGCTGGAGGCGTCAGGCGTGCTACAGGCTATGTGATTAGATTTTGGAGATGAGGAGGAAGACAAGCCTCTGTCAAACTGTGAGGAGGAACTTCTCGTCAACATGGACTCCTTCAATGGTGTCACCACCACAGCCTGAAGCACAGAGGGACAATGGAGTTATGCCACCCACCTCAACACATCGGGTTTCATTAAATCAGTCCAGAGAGATTAAAAAATCAGATTGGGAGAACGTGAGAGGAACTGATACGATGATGCTGCCATTCACAGTCCTAAAACCTTTAGTCCACAATAGAACCTATCTGCATTCATGTAAATTGATTTATAATGTCATTATTTCCGAAAAAAATATTTGGAAAAATGTTTTATACATAAATTGACAAGTAGATCTTACAGACAGACGCAAACACGTAACCCATTAAACTCCAAGGAGTCACAGTTTTTAGTTTAACTGTTTTATTTTGTTAAAATACATGAAGCTAATCCTTTAAAGTATTTTACTTACAGAAATAACATACAAATCAACTGGGACCAAACCTTTTTGTCATTTCCATAACATTCTGTCAAGTATTGGTTTTTCAGCTTGGAGCCAATGTGCAACAAAAACATCTTTTTTTTGTTTATTCCAGCCCTATGACCATTATTTATGCTCTTTTCAGAAAAATATGACCCTTTCTGCTCACTTGTTGATTTAATTAAACCCTTGTGTGCTGTTCGGGTCTGTGGGACCCATTTTCACTGTTTTTTCAAGCGAAAATGTACACGAAACATTATGTTTTAACTCAAACACGGTGGCCTACTAAGTAGGTATTTACTGTGTTTTACCGTCGGAAGTGGAGAGCTGCGCTGATTCAGAACAGACAGCTGAGGGCTGGAGGAGTCGTCAGAGGACTCGGATGAGTTGGACCATGCTGTTCCGTTGTCCAGCTGCTGATGGAGCGAGTTCTGCAGGAGGACAGGACGGGTTAGAAAAGCTGGAGGAGGATGTCCGTCAGAAAGATAGAAAGAGTCAGAAGCCACTGTTCTTGCTGTTTAACGAGAAATAAACATGGAACTATCCAATAAGATGTTCAGACTGGTTCCACTTAACTCCAGCCTTCATCATTAACTCAGCAAAGCAGACATTCCAGATATATATAGAGGCAGGGTACACCCTGGACAGGTCGCCAGTCTATCACAGGGCAAACAACCACGCACACACACTCACACCTAAGGTCAATTTAGAGTGTCCAACCAGCTTATCCCCAAGGTGATAAATATTTCTCCTTATCTGATGCTCACAGACAGGAAATCTGGGATCTTGATGTTTGGATCAGAGCAATGAAATTTTTACCTGTTCAATGCTGATTTGTGAGCTCCGACAAAATTAGCAACAAGCTAACATGCTAATACGGATCAGCAGCATCCATGGTGAGAAACACAGCTGTCCTTCCATCCTCTCCCAATTCAGACCAGTTAAACCTCTGTGATGCAGTGGTGTGTAAACACACATCACACAAGCATCATGTGATCGGTTCAGTGTTTGTAAAGTCAATACATCAGAATTTTACATTTTAACCTGAAGTTCAAAACAGCTAAGTGTCTTCTCAAATGCCAACATAATTACAACCATGATAAATGCAGAAAACACCTGCTGTGCAGTAGCTGTCAGCGTAGCAAAAATAAACGAGAATCTTACTTGCTTCTGTTTTATTCCACCTCTAAAGAAATTACTCAGCTTATGTTTTCTTCTGTGACTTTGTCTGAATGCTTCATGAAGGTCCTGCTAGTTTTCATATATACTACCTCAACTTCTTTCTGAACCCCCACAGGCGTTCTAAGGTAGATTTGAGTTTATCTGTCAATTTTAGTCTTTTTGGAGGCTATAGCCATATACTGTGTTCCTGGTGATTATATGTTATTATTAATAATAATAATAATAATAATTATTATTATTATTATTTCCTTAATCCTCGGTCCTCAAGGCCAGCAAAAGCTACCCTTGCCCCCAATTCTACCACCACAGGGAGGCCGCACGCATCACACACTACATTGCCCACACTCTTTTGTTTTGTTTTGTGTTGTAATTAAAATTGAGATGCGTGTGGATGCCGAATGCAGCAAAATCTCTCCTTTCTAACCTGAAAGCAAACTTTATGCCTCTATGTAGCTACAAGCAATCACTTCTACTGTTCTAGAGTTCCTCTACTCCAACATCTCCACAGGCTCAGGGTCTCTGAGTTTCTACTCTATGGACTCTGGATCATCAGGACTTACTGCAGAGTGCCGTCCTGCAGGGGATATGTCACTACAGGGGCAGCTCTGGCTCAGGGTGCCTCTGAAGATGTCCAGCAGAGGCCTTCTGTTCAAACCCCGAGGCAAAGACTGCACATCCCGGAGACAGCGGGTGGAACAACATGCACGGGACAGTTAGAGACCAATAGATCTGACCTTTGACCTATCTGCCTCAACACAAACTGCCAGGGTTAAGGCTGAAAAACATCTTCCAGATGTTTTAGTTATGCACAGTTACTTGTTCGCACTTTTATTCAACTTAGCAATAAGATACAAAAGGAAGGAAATCTTTCAGCTGATGAGGAAGTTTTAAAAGAAGATTATAAGGGATGAAAACTAAAAGAAAGAGAAACTCACACTTAGGGCTAGCTCCCGTAAAGATGGCGTGTCAGGTGGGCTCAGATTGAGGTTGAGTGGGTACTTCTTGCTGACTGTTGGCGCATTGTTGACGGAGTTCCTACCTGCTTCTTCTTTATCAAACGGACTGTGGGAAAAAAAAGCAAAAGGAGAAGGTCACAAAAATAATTAATATTTAAAAGTTCAAGATTTTTGTTACCTTATAAAATGTACAAATATCCAGACATTTCAGGACAGTCTTAGATGTCAGATTATGAGGTTGAAATAATGTTAAATTAATAGATACAGCACCATAAAGGCCAACCGAATGAAAATAAAATATAAAACACTAGTAATTTTATTATTTAAAATGTACTTTTTAGAAAGAACATACACACAAACCAAGCCTTTTTTCATCTGCAGATCATTTTCTTGAATCTTTGTTTTTTTAGGAAAAGAAAAAAAACTGAGACTTACTTCCACGTGACTTCAAGGCTCAGTTTAATTGTGCCAAGATCATTAATGTCCACAGCAACCATCTGAGGCAGAGCAGCAAACAGGTCCTTAGTTTCACAGGAAACGTTTCCAACAACAACGTGATTGGCTAAGCTCTTCAGCTCTGTCACCTGTGAAACCACAGACAGGTAGGATTACATCATCCTTAAAAGCCAGATGTAAACGGTGCAACTCTGCCAACACCAACCTTCACAGAGAGGAACTCATGGATAAGTGGGACGAACACCATCTCTTCGCTGTCCCATATCTGTTTAGCATTGATCTCCATCCGACCCCGGAGCTTCCAGCGCTGCCGACCATACTTCATGAGGATCTGAAACATGTCATCACACTCACATTCCCATCCTAAAAACATGTTTGATCAATTTCTTCCAAAATGTAAACCCGATTAAATCCTCGAACGCAGAGTGTCGGGATATTATGATTTCATCACAACCCGCCGCTCCCAGATATCCTTCGTGTGAGCGCGATAACTAGAACAATTTTCAACATTGGATTTTGATACTCAGTATACATGTTTATGTCCCCAAGAGGACGACCTGTATTGAATTTCACGATTATCGAATTTACGGTTTCCTGGTGCTTTATGCACATAAAACCGCATTTTTGCTATATCTCTGGAACTAGTCGTGTCATTGACCTCAAATCAAATGCATATAAAAGGTCATGACCTCAGGAGGAGTCCTATTCTGATATTGTCCCCGGACTGGTTCAAAGTTATGACACCAGTTGGAGCTTTGTGACTGTACATTTATGACTTTATATTATTATATATTATTGAATTATTTATATTTGTGTCTATTCGAGGATTGGGGAATAAGAGGATTGGGGGGATATACCCCTAGATGTCGCTTCTGATGACATAGGCTTTGTTCAGCCTGGAAGGAATCAAACAGATTTTCAGACAACTTTCAGCAGAGATAATATAAAGTTTCAGATTCCCTAAACAGCATGATGTGCATCAAGGTAAAAGGATGGCTCCAGATGTTCAGCAGAAGCTATATGATGCTGGGTATTATTATCTCAGCTTATTGCCCCCATCACTCTCTAATGAAAGCTTTTCAGTTTCTCTGAATAATCTCACCTCCTCAGTGGCTCAGACAGTTGTGGTGTAACACAGGGTTCAGTCCTTGGTCCCCTTCGGTTCTCTGTTTACATGCTACCTCTTAGCAGCTTATTCAGCCCTTGATGTAAACTATTGTTTTTATGCTGATGACATTCATGTACTTAGCTGTACATGCAGATAAAACCCACAGGTCTCTGCAGCGTTTACAGTTTTACATCTTGTCTTTCTGATATTAAATTCTGAAGTTTAACTCAGCTTGCTTTTTAGACAAAGTTCATATATAAAACCCTTTTAGTTGTGAAGATATACTTTATTTTGGGCATGTAATTTCACACATGCTCATTATTTCTTCCGGAGGGTTTTTGGCATTTTCATATATATATACATATTTTTATATATATACATATAATTCTGTTGCTGCTAATCTGGCTACATGTTCCCTCTTTTCTTAGTTAGCGAATATGTGGACCTTTACTGGGGGAGGGGTAATATGCAGATTACCAGTTTTGTGAAAAATTTTGTGGCGTGTTAGCAAATGTTTTTTTTTTTTTTTAATATATTCCTGCATTTTCATGTTGTTCAGTATTTACTCATTGTTCTCAGTATTTACTTGAACAGGAGTAGATTAGTATTTTACAGAGGGAGACCAACACCAACCTCATATTGATCACCAGCACACAACCTGGCAAATCCAGCCAGACCTGAAAGAAAAGCGGAGAAAAAGTTCAGCCATCACTTCTTAGGAAGGTTCCACCTCCAAGAATCATAGTGTGAGCCATGAAATGCAAAAATACCATATTTAATGAAACAGCTGGAATTTCTCTTTGTTTCTGTAGAAGGTTTAATGTCTGCAGTTGCAGCTGATCTTTTAACAGCTTTTCTGGAGTAAATTACCTTTCATCCTGATGTGGAACTCTCCCAGCTGGGTTTCCAGTTCGCTCTCCAACAAACACATGCTCTGCATATAGAAACGATTACAGTTAGTCACTTCGGTTGCGTACACACAGTCTGACCCAGTGGGTCAGACTGGATCCTGGGTCTGCACCCACTCACCTCAGTGTACTCCTTGTAGCCTTTATTGGCAACAGTTAAACTTTCCCGGGCCTCTTTGCTTCCAGGAGAAGCTGTGAATGCCTTCACCATCTTGTCGGCTCCATCTCTCAGTCTCCTCTGCAGACAGTAGGTTTCATACAGCTCTTCGATCTGACAGGAGATCAAAACTTGCGTCAGAAAACTCAAACAGGGGATCAGACCTGACCTCAGTTCTTCAATAAGCAGATCTGATTTGATCTGAAGAAACTCCTTGAATTAGATGTTATTACTGCTCAAACTACAAAACTTCTACTGATAAAACAGAAAGCAGCACTGGAGTAATAACACTGACTGAAAAACATTTGGACTTACAGGGTTAAATAATCTGGTTCATAAATTCAGACTTTGAAATTATTATTTGATTAATATCTGCAAAACCTTCGTGACTGCATACTTTAGATAATATTCTGAAATCTGAGGAACCTCAAGTCAGCTGGTCCAGAC
Organism: Pseudomugil tenellus; assembly: GCA_037177515.1. Lineage (NCBI taxonomy): Eukaryota > Metazoa > Chordata > Actinopteri > Atheriniformes > Pseudomugilidae > Pseudomugil > Pseudomugil tenellus. The sequence goes on from JBAMHX010000011.1 coordinate 1,442,269, forward strand.
CAAAGTCCAGACTAAACATGGAGATTCAGCATTTAGCTGTTATGCTGCAAACAAGTGGAATAAACTGGAGACTAAACTTTCACCAAATGTAGAAACTTTTACTTCCAACTTCAAACTTTTCTCATGTACCTGTGCATAAAATCTACAATCTAATTATTTTTTTACTTCTAGGAAGAACGTTGTTTGCTTAAAATAATTTTTAATAAACATAGTTTGAAATAGAAATGGAAAGAAATATAGACAGTTTTTTAGAATCCCCACCTCTTTCTACTCATGGTTCATGCAATATGTCTGTGTTCTACACAATATCCACTACCTTCTTATCCAAGTTAATATATATGCATGCATATAAACATACTCACACATACACTCATATTCATATATATATCCATCTAGTTATCACATCCACATACGTTCATCAGTTTCTACCCCTCATTCTATGTACTTTGTCACAAATACTTCAATACTTATTCTGAACATAACTTTTATTTAGCATTTATTCTTTTTTCTTTAAATCTTTTGTTGGGTAAAGCTAATTGTACTGGCTCTGTATGAAATGTGCCATATAATTAGCCAGTCTTGCCAGAAGATATACAAGTTAGTTAGCTACTCGTGTTACCTTGCTAAGGTGAAACTCCAATTTTCTGATGTACCTCTCGATCACCTTTACTTGCTGTCAGGAGAAGTAGAGCATCACTACAAGCAATTTTCACAAAAAATCACTTCTATCAGCAACAAAAGGAATAATCCATTAAAGCTTACCTTGTCTAGCTCATAAAGGAAACCCTGAAGAAAGCAAACAGGGGAAACCATTAGAGTGTGAATATGAACAGATTTCAGATTAGACTGGACCAGGAACATAAACAACATACCAGTCTGGAGTTCCTCTTTGACTCTTTTATCTGTCTGCTCAGGTTGTCCAAGTCCATCTGATAGACATGCAGGTACGACCTGAAAACACACAGTTTGCTTAATTACACTTTATTTTCTTGTAGAGAATAATTTAAAAGAACCTCTCATGCTCAGTGACGTGTCTGTTTGCTCACTGCAGTCCTTTCTTTAGAGCCTCGTAGACTTCATCCAGCCTCTCAGGCTGAGGAACTTTGGGTGGTGCGTTGGGCGACATGGTGAAAATCCGACTGGCTCTACTCGGCTTCCTGCTGAGACCAGGAGTGCTGAACACCGAGAGGTTCCTGCAACATCATTATCATCACGATTATGAGCCTGCAGAAACTTCCTGAAACCTTGTCGCTCCATTTCTTTTCATATTTAACAAACTAAAACTTTACTTAAAAAAACAAAAGAAGTTAGAAAACGTAATGAAATACTGAAAATAAAACCATTTAGCCATTTAACCATTTTATTCACAGTAGAACAAAAACAACCTATCAGACATTGAAAAAGAGGCTTTTTTCCATTTAATGGAAAATTAATCAATCTGAATCAGCAACACATCTATAAAAGGCTGGATAAGTAACAGACACAAAGATGGAGTAAAGACAGTAAAGAGTAAAGCTCACCAATCTGAGACGAAGTGCTGAACAGTAAGAACACATAAAACATTTAAACGGCAAGATCAAAGAACATAATAAAACCATCCATCCATCCATTTTCTACCGCTTATTCCCAAACGGGGTCGCGGGGGGGGCTGATGCCAATTCCAGCAGCCAATGGGCGAGAGGCGGGGTACACCCTGGACAGGTCGCCAGACTCTCACAGGGCCACACACATAGACGAACAACCACACACACACACTCCTAAGGGCAATTCAGAGTCTCCAATCAGCCTATCCCCAAGGGGCATGTCTTTGGACTGTGGGAGGAAGCCGGAAAACTCGGAGAGAACCCACGGTAACACGGGGAGAACATGCAAACTCCACACAGATAGGCCACCGCCCGAGCCGGGGATCAAACTGGCAACCTGCTTGCCGTGAGGCAAGCCAGACAGGCAGCATTGCATTAAAAATAGAATTCTTTACCAGAAATCACTACATCAACTTCCTGTAACGAGAAATTCCATGTCAGAAGCGACGACTAGGGGTATATCCCCAAACACCAACAATCCTTAAATTCATATACAAATATAGAAACATTCAGGGATCTGCAGCGGATGCAGCATATAATTGCTGACCGTTCACCCTGAAAGGTTGCAGGTTAAAGCTGTATCATGCAAAGAAGAAACCACATGTGACCATGATCTAGAAACACAGCCGTCTTCTCTGGATCATAGCTAATTCAAAATGTTCTGAAGCAAAGTGGAAACATGTTCTGTGGTCAGGTGGATGAACATGTTAAATTCTTTCAGGAAAGCAAGGATGCCGTGAAAGCAGAAATCCAGTAATGAAGGTCCAGGAATGTAGAGCAGCAGGTATCCTGCACCAGACCAGAATGGTACAACATTCCTCTCCTAAATCTCTAGCAACTGGTCTCCTCACTTCCCAGATGTTTAGAGACAGATGTTATAAAAAGAGGAGATGCTACACAATGCTGAACGTCATCCTGTAAATACTTATTAATGTGTTGTTGTCATCAGATTCATAATGAGCTTATAGTTTCCATGAAGAGATAAAATGTCTCAGTACTAGCACGTTCTTTATGTTCTACTGGGAGTAAAATATTTGCAAATCATTTAATCTTGTTTTTATCTACATTCAGAATGTACTTTAATTGTATTAACAAATAATACCAGCATTTACCAATATAATTTCAGCAGTGTTTCTCAATCCTGGTCATCAGGGTGTTTTAGAGGTAATTCTACTTTAACACACCTGACTCAAATAAATAGCTCATTAGCTGACTTGAAATGAATTTGATATGAAGTTTATTGAATCTGAATCGGGTATGGTGGAGCTGCAAGGAGCTGAAACATGCAGGGCTGCGGTCACAGAGGACCAGAATGGAGAAACCCTGCTTCATGGCGTGATAAACTGGAGCGCCTGTCTACACAGACACTTCTATGATGTGTAAAACTTCCATTGAATATTCAACAACAAAGCCAAAAAGCAACATTTTCATCTGAATAAGAGAAGATCTTGGTGGTGGATTTGGAGTGTATCACCTGTAAGGTCTGTCGTGGGTGTTGACTCCAGTGAAGCTCTGACTTCTAGTGATAGACCTGGAGGTGAGACGCCGGGCTGGGCGGGCGGACAAAGACATGGTGGACAGGGTTCGTGATGGACTCCCTAAGAAAAACAGACAAACACAAATATAAGAATGGATCTGTTTCTGATCTGTTTCATCCCCAACTGGAGTTCACTGCCCATGAAGGTTTTTTTATGAGCAATCTTATATACACAATAACTTTCATCAAGCAAATTTAAAGGTTTAACCTCTCTGACTTTTAAGTGGCAGAGGAATTTTTATTGTGAATAATCCATTTCCTATTTCCATCTCTGCACGCTGAGATGCATCATCGTCACTTTGGGACGATGAAGCTGCGCTGCTCTGTTTGCTGCTGGTAATTTGCATCATTTGTTTCTTCTTCGTCACATTTTAGTCCTAACTGAAACAACATGCCTCCTTCCTCAACATTTTCTCATGAATATTCTGAAGTGTGTTCTAAAGATGCACTCTGAGGCTGAGGACTGAGGAAAGTCCAGCTGACTGACTGCTAGTTGCCTGGAAGTGTTCATAAAGATTGTGAGGCTGATGGGTTGCATGCAGACACAAACGGATAGATAAGCACAAGGAGCAAACATCATACTAAAAGAATGAATGACAGTAAATAATAATGATGATGTGCAGTGAAAGATATTTGTTTCAATTTTTTTAAGTGAAAACTTGTTTATAAACTAGAAATGGCACCATTGGAGGCAACAGCTTGGGCTATATCCCTGAACACCATTAATCTTCAATTTCTATAATTCTTGAATATAAAAATTCAGAAACTTTCAGATATTGTGTCATTATGTGACCCATCTCCAGGTCATGACCTTTCATTTCTCACTTGATTTGAGGTCAATGGGATGAATAGTTTCAGATATAGCAGAAACCTTTTTCAGGTTTGAGTGCCCCCTTGTGGCCAATCTGAAAATTATAATTCACTCAAAATGTAATCAGTTCATCCTCTCTAAATTTATGCATATGTAAAACATGGAAACTCTAAATTGAATAGTGTTCAAGTTATTACATTCATACAAATTATCTGTGGCGGACGTGGCCGTCAGGGCAAAACCATAAAATTCCCAACACTCTGTTCAGGGATATAATTATCAGCCAATATTCTGAGATTCAGATCAAATTAAAGCATCTTTATGTAAAATCAGACATATCCAATATCCTTGCTGATGTTAGAGTGAACAGTTCTGATGGAATAAACCTCCAGGTGAGTCTGAATGTTGTTCGGAGGTGTTGTTAGACAGGAGCTCACTCATGTTGTTGCCAGGCAACCAGGGCCTAATAAAACTAAGTAATAGTTGTAGTAAATATGAATCATGAAAAATCACATTCATAAGGTGGATCTGAGATGTTCTTGTGGCAAACATGCACATGTTCAGTCTTTTAAACCAATGACATTTTATTTAGCTCAGCAAGCGGTTATAATCAAATCTTGACCGTGATTAAGTGAAGTGAATGAAAAACAACATAAAGGACAATGTTAGGGCACGATTGATTTATCTTGACATTTATTTTAAAATAATGAAAAATGTCAATTACCAACAGTTATGTTAAAGATCTGAAGAAAAAAAATTGTATGATTTTATTATTTTATTTTAATGAATAGTACAGCAGAAAATATTACAAACACTTCCCAAACACTTTGTAGAAATCCAAACTAAAAATACCTCCAGGCCACAATCTTTGTAAAAAGTTTGCAGGGCAGAAGAACAAGTTAGTTTGTAAAAGCTGTTAGTCTGTGAGGATCAGTGACAGTAGAAGAAACTGAACAGAACATGGATTTCTGATTAAAATAATGTTCTGCTGGATCATTTGCAGGAAGTTGGATGAAAGTCAAAATCATCTGAGCTGAATGGGATCTGTCGTCACCATAAGTCCACAACCGAAGTCAGATGCATAATTTCCAAGAAGAAGAAAAGATGAACTCCTTCAGTTTGAGTCTTTATTTCTCATCTTTTATCACATCCATTTCTACTTTTCTTCCATCAGAAATATGTGAACTGCTGGTTTGTCTTTAAACGTGTCAGTGGATAAATATCGTCAGCGTTTTCCTTGTGCTCAGTGTCCTGTATCCTGTTTCTGAAAACAGCTGAAAGGCCTTCGCAAGGCAGCAACTAAACACCCCCCCCTAACAGCGCAGGAAATGTCACAATCCTACAGGAAGTCAGATGTAACGGCCTCTCCTGACAGGAAATTCAACAAAGGGAGATAGTCCTGAGGGCACATGGGAAAAGGTCAGTTCTGCTGGAGCTGAACTAAGAAAACCAGAATGAAAAGTGCCCTTTAAAAAGTCTGCAGAGCAACTTTTATGTTATCTTTTTATGTAAACATGTCTGTGCAGAAAGGGATTTTATTCTCAGCTAAAAGAAAAGTCTGTTCTGTCTCGACTTTACCTGGTACGGGTATGAAGAGAGATAAACAGCAATCTGCTTTAATACTCAGACACACCCCAGTGACACCCAGAACCCAGAACCAGTACAAACCTGTATCCGGTTTCAGCTCTTTGTCAGATATCCAGCTCAGACCGGTCAGTGGTAGTCGACACATCCTACTGTCTCATCTCACATCTCATCTCCAACATCTTCCCATTTCCAGGTGCTACCCTGAGTTCTGAACTTCAGTTAAGTGGAAGTTCAGAACCTCTGATCCAGATTCTGGTCCGGCCCTGACAACAGACTCCAGTCATCTCTCCTGCTGCTGATGGTCTACACTGGAGCTGAGCCACACACACAGCCCTCCATTTGCCTCATGTGTGTGAGGCACCTTTTGTTTGATGCTGTCTGACCCCCCCACCTTCTAAGCCGTTCTGGAAACACATTCATTCTCTCTCCCTACCCACACGATCACACCACTCTATGCACATCAACCACAGTCCATTTAAACCACAACAGTGACACAATAGTGATGATGGGAGTTGATCTGATTCAAAACAAACACAGTTTACCAAAGTTCTGGACAGAAGAGAACAAAATAGGATCTAAAAACAGATCATGTAACATATGCACAACCCTTTTTAACCAACTAATGACCAACTAATATCAATGGATCTCAGAGAACAGTTGGGTGTTTATATGGGCGGAGAAGTTCAGTGGTCTGGAGGAAAGTGATGGAGGGGTTCCCAAACCTCCCAAACCCGATAAAGACAGCAACCCACCTGAATACTGGTAAAGACATGGAATACATCCCATAATGCCGCCTCAAATTGATCGGCATCACTTTGGCTGCCAAAAGACAACAACAATTCAAACTTGCTTTCACAACAATCTGCATAATATCCATCCTTTACCATTTTGTACTGAACCATGTGGACCACTTTCAAGAATGAGTCAGAGACTGAGACAAAACTTCAGAAAAGACCTGAACACATGCAAAATTATTCCTGATAATCACTCAGTGTTCCAAAACATCTGTTAGCATTTTATCACACACAACCAAAGTCTCCACTGATAGAAAAACACAGCCAGTTAACAGGACTGCTGGCCTTAAGCATGTAAATGCTCCACCAAAAGCAAGAACTTTGTTCTTTTCTCCGATCAGTCCATGTGGGGTGGATGGAACCGAGTAATCCATGTCTTTAAATGCCACATGTTTTATTATTTTATTACCTCTACAAAGGAGGTTATGTTATCACCGGCAATTATTTGTCTGTCTGTCTGTGTACAACATAACTCAAAACATTATGGATGGATTTTCACGAATTTTCAGGATATTTCCAGTATGGAAAAATGAAAAAGTGATTAAATTTTGTAGGTGATCTGGATCACCGTCTGGATCCAGAAATGTTTTGTAGGATTCTTTAACATTGCCACTCATGTGACGGCAGCTGAAACCTCCTACAGGTCGTTTCTGTCTGCTGTTTTTCACTCTGACAAAGATCATGTCCATCCATCCATCCATTTTCTGCCCCTTATTCCAAATGGGGTCGCCGGGGGGCTGGAGCCAATCCCAGCTGACACAGGATGAGAGGCGGGGTAAACCCTGGACAGGTCACTTGTACTGGTACAGGCCAGGCCTGTCGGGCCGTGCAGGTAGTGTGAGGTCTGTAGGCTGAGTGGCTTGCAGCGAATGATGTCACTACACAGCGATGTACACAGTAATGGTTACTGCCTCTCCAGGTTGTCTTGTCTTGCCTGACGAGACGAGACGTCTCCCGATTTGCGCCGTGAGTTTATTACTCATTATAAACCATAACCTGAGCAGCAGGTAAAAGGCTGCTTCACAACCTTCCATATTGTCTCCGTCTTCTTCTGTGTTATCTCCGGCGGTTTGCATTCTGCGAGTACTGTTATAGTTATTTATTTATTCAGTTACATACTCGGTCAGCTGTTCATCAAAATCAGCCCAACCACACATCAACAGAAATGCGAAAATGCGAAAGGCTGTTTCGCATAAATCACACCCCCTAATATGTCCAACAAATCGCACAATGTTTCCTGGAGCTGGACTAGAGGAAGGTTGTGCTCAGCTGATGCAACAAGAACAAGCACAAGATGTCCCCAACCAGTGGCCTCCAGAACAAAGCTCTCGCTTCTCAGGGAGTATGTAACATTCTTTACTGGCTAAGTACATTAAAAAGCCTCTACTCTTCTGCTGAACATGTGGCTACCCATGTTTCTACCTGCAACGAGCTGAAATACAAGATTCACAAACATACGGAGATGTTTTTGTGCTGAAATCAATAATTTCCAAGTCCAGACCTTAACGACGATGTCACTGATTCCTGTAAAAAGGTTTCTGTAAGCATTTTAGACATCTTAATAGTTTGATAATTACAGCAAAAACAGAAAAATAAACTTTTATCTACTGGCCAATATGTCAGATTCCCACATCTGTGAGAATCTTTCCTAAACAGATGATTCAATCATTTTCCAACATCCTATTAGGACGTATGCTGCTGGGAAAACTTCTAAATCTAATGACCACCGATCACCATGTCACTTCACACAGTGTAAAACTATTTCCACTAAAACTGCTCCAAGTCATATTACAGGTGTGCATGTGTACATATTCACCCATGGGAAAAATGTGCCTCAGGCATGTGAGGAATGTCAAATCCTGACAAACCAGCAGAATTAAAACACACACAGCAGGGAAAAAAGGAAAACACCACGAGGAAGGATAATAATTAAACCACACAACGTACTGCTGCCAACGGAGTTTACTGCTGATAGAATTAGCTGCAAGGGAAGTTTCCAAGTTGACATCTCAATAAACACCTAATTTATGACTAATAAACATTAGTCAGATCCAAACATCTGTTGAACTTTGGTAAGTAGAGGACACCTGAACAACTTCCAACATGTTAAGATCTGGCCTTGCAAAGTGGTTTTTATCTACAATCAGAGAAAGACTGAATGAGTTTAACTTGCATGAAAATAAGCCTTTGCTGTCTGAGAAAAACATGCAGGTCAGACAGAAAAGAACGCAGATGAGGATCACAACAAAAGGAACAATAGTCTTTAGACAGATAAGTTTTTTGACAGCAGTGCTTGGACCACAGAACAGATTATGGGTAAATCAAACATATCATTCTAGTAACAGAAGGTCATCCTAACTGGAAAGCATGGAGGTGGAAGTGTCATGGTTTGAGGCTGCTTTGCTGGGCCTAGTCAGATCATCATCACAGAGTCCACCACAAATTCTAACATCAATCAGAGGGTGTTTGAAATGTCTTTGCATCTGTAAAATAAGGCATGCTGAAGCAGTACTAAACTCTGCAGCATGATAGCAACTGAAAAAACACACCAGTGAGTTCACTGGTGTGTGCTAAATGCTCAGGCTGTAATCCCATCAAGATGGTGTGAAGTGACTTGAAATGTACTGAACATGTGAGGGACTCTGAAACATCTCAAAGCAGAAAGAAATGTGTACCGAGGAGTGGAGCAAACTTTCCTCAGTCCCACGTCAGAGACTGAGTTGAATTACTTTATTTGAAGAGGAGAGATGTTGAGGAATAAGGTGACCTACCTTGCTCCTCGGTTACAACCAATAAGCAACCTCCGTTTGAAAAAGGTGAAGTCTATGTCGAAGTGCCCTCCCCTCGTCCACTAGGGGTCTAAAACGGAGCAAATCCACATCGACTCCCATGTTCAAAAGACTTCACAGCAGAAAAAAAATTCACAGCCTGGTACAACAAACATTTTAAGCTTAATAGGTTCAGTTTTGTCTTTTTAGTATTAAATATCTCTAGCAAGAAGGCAGAGTGTTGCACATAGTTTTTAGCTTCCTAACCTTACCTTTACCCTTTAGAATATCTAATGGGGTGTTTAGCAGAGCCATAAAATCACCAGCTAATCTAAATTCAACTTCAGCCACTTTTTCCCCAAAAATTTAATTCCCAGTAGAACTGAGTGCATTTAATTACACATATTATTTAGATTTAGCTGTTTTTGAACAACATTATCTTACTGTTGTCCTTAACAGCAAGGGATAATTATCCAACTAACCAGCCGTGTTGTTTACATTGTCAAACCACCAGTTTGTCTTTCATCTAAACATGTTTATTTAAATTCCTCGTTCAGCTCCACATTCAGGGAGTAGCCAGAAAACAACACCACGCTTAGTAAAGAAAACATGCAGATAATGGATAGATGACACATCATTCAACAGTGTTTTTAGGTTATGCAGAGATTGACTTCCCTCTCAGGAAACATATGACTCTGTTCACAGTGTCGCTTGTCTTAAATGAGCCAGATCCCAAATGACCCTTCATTTAGAATTACTATGAGCTTCTGTTTATTTGTTGATATAGGGTTTTTAGTCAGTAGCGTTATTTCCACATGATGCACATGTGTATAAAAGATATTACTGTATAATTGTGTCAGAGTCATTTGTCTTAATGTGAAGCTGAAAGGGTGGGGTGTCCTCTCAGCCAAAACAACATCCAGTATGAAAAGATGTAAGTTATTTTCAGTTGCATAATATTAAAATCATGATCCATCAGACTACAATTGAAATTACTGCTTGTTTAGCTTATTATAGTTCTGAAACAACTAGCAAACTTTGTGGCAGACTATGGTGTTTAAGGAACAGACAGGAGTGTGTGTTGAAGTATTACACTCAAAAAGTTTAAGGAAACAGCAAAATTCTTTATTTTTTACTTGATGTTGCTGCTGTAAACCCTTGAATTATTTCCAAGTCAAGAGAGCACCTCCAACACAAACTGACAAGAGTTAATACATAAGATCCTGCCGAGGTCGCTCAATTTTTCTCTCTTACGACTTACGGCTCTTACCTCGCTAAAACTACCGCCTTAGCAGAAGGAAGTCCAGGAGGGAGTAACATCCTGTGAGAAGGGCCGGGTCAGGAAAAGACTAGTTCATTTTCTGAGTCACAGGGAAAACCCACTAACTTTGCTGTGCATTTCCAGGAAAGAGACACCACTCACAGAAAAATTGTCATAAAAAAATAAAACAAGTAAGTTTCACATTTAATTTTACACTTAAATAAACTAATCATTTTTACTTCTTTCACATCTTTATAAAGCTGATGAATCTAGCCGTACATGTTGGATCCAGATGAGGATCCAGAATCTTGACAGGGTTTAATAAACTCCTTGTTTCTATGTAGTTGTAGAAGCAACACATACACACTTTCAGCTTCCCATGATCAGATTTATCACCACAAAGTCCTGTTTGCTTTCACCTAGATTTCCTCTCCCTTCACATTCACTAAGTAGGAGGTTAGAGGCTGGCTAAAACTGCCATGACAGTAATCTCTTTATCCTGTTAAGCCAAGATTCTGAACCAAATTAAATTGAGGT
>JBAMHX010000011.1:1460547-1485054 GCA_037177515.1 Pseudomugil tenellus
ATATATATATATATATCCTGAAACCAACATGAAAAGTTTTGTCACTGTAATACGAAGGCTAACTGTTTGCATGTATGTTAGCGATGAGCTTAACAGCCTGGGTGATTCTTTGTAAAAACTTTTTACATTTTTATTTAGGTTTTTTTCTAATGCACTAATGTGTTGCACCTGTGATGTTAGTGTTGAAAAGTTATCTTTTTTGTAGCAAACTAGTCCAGACTAAACATGAAGAAGCAGCGTTTAGCTGTTATGCTGCAAATAAGTGGAACACACTTTCTTTTCTTATGCAGTTATGCATGAAATCTGCATGGTAATTTTTATTGCTTTTAATTATTTACATTTATGATTTTATTGTGATTTTTTATGTTTGTGGCCGTCTTTATTTTACATTTGTAATGCTTTTGATGTTTTTATGTTAAGCATTTTTAATTGTATATGAAATGTGTACATAAACTTCACGTCTTGCAACTAAGAATAAAGAAATAATTTACAGTCATCATTATTACTTATTCAGTATTAACAGTATTCTTCGTTACTGTTCCTCAGCTACTGACTTATCTACTTGACGCTTAGGAGTATCCTGTCCTGTGTAGACGTCTGATGAGGCTGAACATCCACGTCTGCTGAAATACACAATGCGGACTCAACTTTGACCTAATCACTGACACCAGTTGGCATCACATGTAGACGACCAAAAACCCTGCTGTTGTCATACTGGTCCGTTACTGGATAATCTAGAAAACGTGAAGCCATTGTTCATGCTACACTGGACAAATGTTGTGGGAACCAGAACAGCAATAGAAGCAGGGTTTAAAGCTAAAGCCCGACACTGGTCATGTGACAGTGATGGCGGTGTGGTCTGTCACAGCTCAGTGACCTGAGGTGTTTATCCGTCAGTGCTGAGAGTCTGAAGACCAACAACTCACTGAAGACATCCACTCTCCTCTTTAGTCGTCTGGTATTTGCAGGAAACTCAACACATCACTTGATAAGTTACAGAGCTGTTAACCTGCAAGTGGGCCCATCCTGACAGGGAAAGTTAATGATTTAGAAAAGCTGTGCTTTCATACCTCCATATCCACTGTACATGTTGGCTGTGATGGTTGATGTTATGACGGATGTAGAAACCAGGGCTCGCTCCTCACTCCTTGCTCCTGTTTGATTATTTCTTTAATTTCCTTGCCTTCCTTCCTTTTTCTTCTTCACTTGTTCTGTCATTTGTTTCTCTGATATTTTTCTTTTTGTTCGCTTCTCTTCTACCTGTTTCCCATGTTATCCAGCACCGTTAATCCGTCCACTCTCCCACTGATCTCTTTTCCCTCTCCCTACTACACTGATAAGACGAGGAGGGGGGGGAGAATGGAGACAGGAAAAAGAAAGGCGGTCCTCCCCCTCTTCTACCCTGCTGACATCACCCTTTTTTCCTGCCCCTCCCTCTGCCTGCTGGACATATTGTTTCGGACATTTTTAGTTTGTGATGACAGATGACAAACCTATTCTGGACTTGATGGGCCTCTTCAGAGGACTCCTAAACAGGAGCAGGATCAGAGCTGGTGTGTTCAGGTAAAAATGGGCTGAAGTGTGTGATTCCAGAAGCCCAGTATTCTCAGTTTCCACTGCTGTGGGCAGGCCTGACCATTCACTGTTTATCTGTGCAGAACAGATGCAGACTTTATCCTGACATCAGACATACAGAGAGGGCTTGTAGTGTTGGAGGCTTATCTCTCCCTGTCACTCGATGACCAAACACCCACACAATGATCTGCAGGACATTCACAGACCTGCTTAATCACTTCAATGAAAAAAGAGGAAAATCTGGAGAAATTCAATCAGATCAGAATTAAATTTTTGTAGTCAGCCTGATGGGACCAAGCAGTAAAATGACAATAGAGTTAGTGTGAATAGTCTGATGCTGCCTATGATAATCTGAGCCTTTGTGTGCTCCTCCTCTTCCTCTTTAGTCCCAACATCTTCTGTCTCTCAGTTCCTAGTTATAGAGAACGTGCATCTGATGTCACCAGAGCTTTATCTGGTATGTTGGGAGATCCTCACTACGGTTTCATGTAAAGAAAATATGTTTCAAAACTTGCTAGAAGTATTTTTTTCTTTTATTATACAGTCGTGTTCAATTAAAAAGGGATAAAAATCATGCTCTGTAGTTTTTTTAAGCGTTTATGTTCGTATCATTTCCGTCATTGTAAGCTCCAGCCCGCAATGCATTGTGATCTATATTGACCAGTCATTGATGCCCACTACTTTTCAAGATGTATTGTGTGTATTTTTGAGGGCACTACTTTTTCTCTCTGTCCATTCAGACACCCCTACAAAATGGTGTGACCACTACATAGGACATTATGTAGAGAGGAAAATATTACTGCAGCTCAGTTTAACGGTCCATTTAGCCATGCCAGCTGTTGCTCAGCTGCTTTGCTGATGTAAAGGCAACAAGATGGCAATGAAGCCAGATTAAGTTGGGGACAAACTGCTGTACTACTGCTGTAAAAGGCTAAATTAACCAACTGAAGTGACTAAAATAAATACTAACACAATTATGCAACTCAAAGAGATGTCCTGAAAGAGAAAAGACACTAAAGTTGGTGATAAAATAGCTAAAATACAGATGTCACTGTGTATAAGTTAGATGGTGGTGGCAGAGAGGTACCTCTGGCTTGGTAAAGTGGATCTCAAAACCAGATGTAATAAATTGAAGATGATTTGCAGGCATCATCTGGTGGTCATTAGTGGTACTGAACTAAATAATGTTATTTTTCTCCCCAAAGCCAAGTTTTAATGTTGTCTCTGATTCTCAGATGACTGTTTAATCTTTCATCTGATTTTTAAAATATGTCTGATATGCAAACTAAAATGGAAATCAATCTCAGCTTTACTATTACTTCCAATATCTGTAAAAAACTACAGGAGATACATATAACATGTAACCATTCTGCGCAGAAATAAAAAAATATGACTGTTTATGTATCTTGCGCATTGTGTAGACTTAACTCAAATCACAATATATTAAACCAAAATGATACGGAGGGATGTTTCTCTACACTCTGTCATTCACCAACCTGCCAAATGCTGGTTCAAAGAGTTTAAGGACATAAAATATTTTGTATTTTTTCTGTGCATGATTAAAATGAAACAAAACATTATTGATCCCATTAGAGATTATATCAAATTAAGCCTGCGAACAGATTGGAAATCAAAGGCAACCATTCTTGCACATTAGGCAACCAAAATTCCTATATACACTATATACTAAATACACTAACTAACCTACATTTATAGTCCTTCTGGGTATTGCAGTTAGTGATATATATCCATTGGCTATCCCATTAAAATGTTACTGAATTCCCCACCGGCCCGTGCAGGCGGATGAGGAATAATATGAAAGTGATGTGGAGAACAGAAAACTAAAATGTAGAGGTAATTAGATCACACAAAGACCAAAACACATAGATAAAAGTAATGTATAGCTCAATTACTGAACTTAGATGATGTATTGCTCTGTCACTTTCTCTTTCTTTCCCTCTTTTCCACTGATGATGCACTGATGATGGCCAGTTTGCTGATATCCAGTTTCGAGAGTGTGAAGTGGTGCCATAAAGTGAAATGGTGCTGATGAAAAATCTGAACATCTACCATATTCAGCATTGTTTTGCTGTCCAGGACCTTCTCTACCTTTCTCCACCTCAGTAATATTTCAAACTACATTCCACTCTTTATTCTCAAGGTCTCCCACTCTCACTTTCCAATCTTTCCATATTGATGTCCCCATATATGATAGAACATATCACCTTGAGGGCCTTATAAACATTTTCATTCTTAGATTGCTTTTATTGACTGTGTTGATGTGATTTTAATTGTTTCATGTCATCTTTTATTGTGCTGTAGCATTGTCCTACCACATAAAGTGCTATATAAATGGAATTATTATGATTATGATTTATTATGATCAAAATAAATGTACGAATTGGGATTTCTCAGCTTTCGGACACTGCAGGGCAACAACGGCTCCACAATTGTAAATAATAATTATCATTATGTTTCAAACCAGTCAGAGACACAAACTTCAAAGACAGAATTATAAGAGGTGCTAATTAAGAACACCTATAATTAAATAGATTCAATTACATTTATACTCTGGATTAGCCACCCCATCAAACTGTGTCAAAGTTATGTTATAGTCAGTCTTCCTGAGATATTTCTTGATAGTATGTATCAGCCAAGACCAAAACCAGGTCGAGACACCAGTCTGAAGCAGGATGGTACTTCATTCCAAAACAACTGATAACTAAAAGTCACCATGATTTGTTCCTGTGCTTCTCTGTGCAAACTGAAAGCATTAAACTATCTGAAATGAAGTTCCTGCTTCTCTGAGCTGTCATGTCAGTAGTAAGGTATTTCAGATGCCGCCACACTGAAACAAAGAAGTGCACGCATACACACATTTACCGAAATGAAGCTACATTCTTTCCATTACTTTCATATTTTCAATTTCCTGATTGGCTGGATTCGCAGTTGCCTCTATGGTCGTGGTTTTGCCTGTTTGTCTCTAGATGATTTATAGATTTAGCTCTAAAAACATCAAACAGTGTGCGTCATCTCCTCTTCTGACGGCAGGATTTATGGAACCTGCAACTGTGCAATCCAGCTACAAGCAAAGTGAAAATGAAGCATGTCATCAGCACTGAAGAGTCACTTCACTAAAATAGCATCATAATCTCCCTCTACTGGTGTCTTAAATGATGTTAAAAAAAAGTCAGACTATAGTAAACAAACTGTTTACATTTCTTTAGTCTGACTTAAACCCATCACATCATGAGAGCAGGGCTGGAAAAGAACGACGTGCCATTAGTTGAAGTCATCAACTGTTGGTTTCACACATTTTCAGAGCATCCTAATCCTAATTTAGACCCTGAACCTGATGGTCCTGCATCACAAAGTCAGACTCTGTATTGATAGTGTTGCAGAGGAAGCAGCTTTTTCTTTCTGGATGTGAGAGTTGAGACAGGGGGAGCAAATGATGCTGATGGGGGAGGATTTTATGATGGTGAAGACGGCTGGAGACTGGTACAGAATGAGACTGAGATAAGACACTGAATGGAAACCAAAGCAAGCAAGCACACAACTGTAGACCAGACAAACAAAAACTAAAGTATCCATGCTATTTCAACACCAGATTGACTCAGAGAAATAAATTCCATTTAATCCACCATTTATTTATTTTTATAGACAGGCTTCTCTTCACATAAATTTAAGATAATCACTGATAATGTAGACGTATTTGATAACATCCATCTTCACTTCCTGCTTGTTTCAATGTGACATGTGACCTCTTCATGGAAAGTATGAGCTCATCATGACTCTAATGGAAACAACAGTTCTGTAAAAATAGTTCCAGGGAGATGTTTAGTATTGTGTAGCATCTCCTTTTCTTCTAACATCTGTCTATAAACATCTGGGAAGTGAGGAGACCAGTTGCTGGAAATTTAGAGGAGCCATGTTGTAAGTTATTTGCAAGTTATTATTTAATGATGAATTATCCGTCCATCCATTTTTTTAACCACTTCATCCAATTCAGGGTCGCGGGTAGATGGAGCCTATCCCAGAGCCCATAAGGACTATTTAAAACGGCCAGTTAACCTAACATGCATGTGTTTGGATGGTGGGATGAAGCCAGAGTACCCGGAAGTAGCCCAAATTAACATGGGGAGAGCATGCAAACCACAGAAGCCTTTCGGCACGGTGGCGTGGTGGTTAGTGCCACAGCATATGTCTCTGTAGCGTAGTCACTAGTGGCAAGATGACCTGTTACAAGACACAAAATGCAAGTATGTGAACTGGTTTTAAGTCGCATGGAAGATTACACGAGGTGCACATTATTAATTGTCAGAATGTGTCAATGCCCTTTCTAGAGACTCCTTATATACCAGCTCACACTAAAAAGTATTTACATCATGCTATATTTAATGTGTAAATAAAGAAATCACTTTTAGATCTTTCTGCATTCTCCGATCTAAAGTGTAAATAACTCTAATATATTTATTTACAATAAAATATAAATGTGTCATTTGCAGATATTTCTTACCTGTTACAAATGAAAACATGTTATTTTACTACACCAGTGTTTAACTAAATATTATTCTGCAATTATCTGTAAGCATTACTTCCTCATATTTGTATATTGCTCCTACCACATTTGCTATTATTTGCTGTTATTTTTATTTGTAGTAATGACTTTTTCAGCCTCGTCTTGCCCCGTCCCAACTTTTTAAAAACATGTTGCTGCCAATGTTTTTAGAAAAATAGTGGGGGTTTTTTTCTATACTATAAATAAAATGTGGGTTGATGATAATAGAAAATCATTGTATTCTGTTTTCATTTACATTTTACACAGCGTTCCAACTTTTATTGATGTTGTATGATTATTTCCTGGTTATGTGTTATTTCTTCACAAGATTGTCTCGGGATTAGTCCTAACCCCAAATCTCCCATCTAGAAAAAATGATGGGTTCTGTGAATCTGCTATTTTACAGGTTTATTTAAGCGTGTCTGAAGCATCTTAATACAAACAACATTGGGTACGGTTAAATGATGCTTTAAACTGGTTAATTCTGAATTATTAATTCAGAATTAACCAGTTCCTAATTAAATTCTTCCTCTTTTAGTTTACATTGAAATTTTAATTCCGAATTAAGGTTTACATGGCATCACGTTTATTCGCCTTCTCTGAATTCAGATGTGACGGCGGAAGTGACACATTGACGAATACCGAAAATACACCAATCTCTTCCTTTTTTTTGCCCTATCGGCTAAATGGAAAACAATCTCATAAAAACTATTTTAGATTAAATTTTGATAAAATATATGAAGTACTAGCCTGTCACAAGTATGCTATTTTACATTTTTGAGCAGCTAAGGAGAAGAAGAAAAATAGACAGGACCAAATATATCAAAGATCAGAGGCTAACTTTTTTAAAAAAAAAACTTTATTGCATTTACAAAACAGCAAGACCGAAAGAATAATACTACGCATGTGCATCATTGCAGCAGGAGAAGGTAAGCATATGTGGAACGACCAGAATTAGCGCTGAGTGGAATTAAGGTTTACATGAGACGGGAATTATTTAATTTGGCTTTAAAATGAGAATAAAGCCACTTTATTCGGAATTAAGCCTAATTCTGAATTGTCTTCTAGGAAGTCGGTGTTTACATGGTTAAATTTTATTTGTTTAAAGCGGAATTAATTTTTATTTAAACTTAAAAGGAAATAAAAGTCTCATCTAAACGTGGCCATTGTTCATTTTCTGTAAGTTACTCAACCTGACTGCAGGATTCACACCTCTGTTCACCATGTCTAGATCAACTGTGAACTGAACTGATGCAACAAATCATTTTAATCATTCTTGTGAAGCACAATGAGCTCAGTAATGAGCTGACAGACTGTTCCTGCTGCACTAAGCCCCACATGACTGGCTCTGTGCGAGTATGTGTGTGTGTGTACTTATTGTTTTTACATGATGGGGACACAGTCCCATTACCTAATGCAAACTTCTTGTACACGAGGAGATGGGCATTTTGTCTCTATTGGTGCAAAGAGAGTTTTTGGAGACTCAGTTTGGTCAGGATAAGAATCAGGTTCTGCTTAAATTCAAGATTTAGGGTTTTGATCAGGTACTGGCCAGGATTTGGGTCAGACACTCAGCTAGGATGATGAAGTTTTGGGGGAGGGGCTAGAAATGCACTGTGTCAATGGAGAGTCAATACCACCAGACCTGTGTGCATGTGATTGCATGTATATGTGCGTGTGTGTATGTGTGCGTGTGTGTGCGTGTGTGGGACCCCTGTGAAGTGGGGACTTTCCAGTTAATCTCCAGCTGGTCAGTAAGTAGCTTAACTGTCACTGGAGTGCAGCAGGCTAATTACTAGCTTGTCCACAGTCTGATAGGGTTCAGAGCTGAACTTCACCTGAGAAAATAAACAGTTTGACTGGAGAGTATGACGTTAGTCAGGTTGTAAAACTTTCACGTGTTTTATGTTGGAGCAGACTTGTACACACCCTTGTTTCAGAGAAAGTGTACTGGATTGTGGGCTTAAAAGGCCCCTTCTGGGCCAACAGCAGGCCGTGCATGCAGAGCAACAGTGTCAGCGAGCCAACCTTGAACGTTAAGCTGCTTTATGTGCAGGTAGACACTCGAAGCAGATGCTGAATTGATGGTGTAATCTGTGACAACAACCTGTTAAAACAGTTTAGACCAGGACTGTGGTAACTACTGACAACAACACCACTGAAAGTCTGCAGCAGTGCTGGCAGCTCGACTGGACAGAGCAGAGTTTAATCCTACTGCCACTCTGTAAAAAAATGCGTTGTCCAAGACCATTTACTCATTTCATTTGGAGATAAACATATTCACAAGGGTCTATTTTCTCTTCCTGCATACTGAAATGACAAACCCAAGATAAATTAAGTATATATTCACAGCGCCAGTATGTATAATGTTGGTCTCAAAATAAAGCTGAGATATGGAAGATTATTACAGAAGTGTCACGCTGTGCGTTACTGTGACAGAATAAATTCATCACCTTAAAGAAAACCATTTTTATATTGAAAACCATTTAATCTAGAAGTTATTTGATGAAGAACTGTGCTACAGTGGAAGCTAAAAAGTAGAGTTTTCTGTAAAAGGATGAAAATAAATATAATTACTATCAGCAAATTATTATAAAACATCACAATGGTGCTTAATTCCAACTGATGCTCAAAGTTTAGATCCTTATGTTCACAAAATCAGACTGAAAGTGTATTTTTAACATTTATCGTTGTTTACAATTGATTTAAACTCTGAAAGTGATCAATGTCTCCCGTGTTCATGGAATCATTGTTAGAATGATGGTGCTTTTAAGGGAGGGCTGCTGATCTCAGTCCCATGAGGACTGCAGTCATGCAGGTTTTCCATGTATTGCTTCAACACACCTGAGTCAAATGAATAAGTCGGTGATGTTAGAGTCATTTTATTTGAGTCAGGAATGCAGATTCGTGGGACAGAGTTTAGCAGCCCAGGGAAAGGGGAATTTTACATTTAAAGAGTCTTATGGTTTCCCTGAAGTTGCAGATAAATGACGTTTCCATCAGACTGGTCTTCAGGTTACCAGGTAAATCATGTCACCTCACACCTGGAGGATCAACACCTCAGTAATAATTACTTATTTTGCTGTCTCACCTTTTTGCACTGAAGAATGTTCAGAAAACACTTTGATAACTATATCATACTAAACATATATGTAAAATACAAAAAAGCAGGTACATATAACAAATCCATAAGAACTGTTTTTTAATTTTGTGTAAATAACATCACCTTTCAACAGTCTGTAGAGAGAAATCTAAGACTGCCAAATGTCAATGAGGAAACTGTTTACGAAACTCAGAGAGCTTGGAGGGCTGATCAGATGAGATGAGCAGCAGAGATAGAGGAGGGGTTTTCCAGCCTGAACAAGCTGAGGTGAAGAAAGAAAAGCAATGTTGCAGAACCAGAATGAGCTCAGAGGAGAAGAAACAGAGTTCTGAGATGTAAATTTCCACCTAATAATAAGGAGACATTTCAGTTAGAGATGCCTTTCAGGCAAACTCAAGAGACGTGATGAGAATCTGCAACAACCTGAAATAAGAACCAGAAACCAGAACAGTTCCATATCAGTGTGGCATATATAAAAGTGCTAAAAATCTGTAAAAAAAATCCTCATAAAATTCATTTAAAAAAAAAAAAACCCAAGCTAAATGTCATGAAAGTCATAATACTGCGAGCTATTTTTTACCCTATCAACATCATCTAGACATTATATTCTCAACAGCCTGAGGTGGTCAGATTATAAAGTTTAAACAAATTAAATAAACACAACAAACAACTTTTTTTAATTCATTTCAGACATAGGGTGGTGTTTTGTTTTTTTTTTCCAGATAGAACTTTCTGCTAACTGGTTGCTCAATAGCTGCTCCTGATTGGACATTCCCTTCAATTGAATCTTTCTGATTGGTGGAAAATATGATAGGAAGCGACCTCATCATGACATAGAAGTGATAATGATATTAATAATTATAAAACTATGATAAATAATAGAAATGTTATGACTCATGCTTTGTGGATTTACCATATAGCGTTTCACTTAACGGGTAAGCTGTTGATCCCAGTTTACCACGAAGAGTTACACTGGAGACGCTTCTGGTTGATGATATTAGCCAAAGCACTCAGTTTTTGGTATACAGCCCATATGACACAAAGAATTTGTTTAACCACCCAGAAATAAAGACCTGTTATCAAACAATGAACAGTGTTTTCTGATCTAAGACCAGCTAAGAAACTGAATAACAGGCCCAACACAAGTAAAATGGCTCTAATTGAACCAATTGCCGTGACCTGAAATCATCATATGGACTCTCAAACCATGGATTAAACTTTTATACAACATTCAATGTACTGAGTGGGAAACTCTGTGTCTGTTCACCACATCATAGCAAGAGTATTTCACCAAACAGCTAAGTTGTTCTGCAAGTTCAACAAGACCTGCCATTCTGGGAAGTTTTGCAAAAACAGATAACCAGTCCGTAATTAGATGCATTAGTTAGCTAAATGCTAATTCTTCCGGTATTTAAAATGTCGTACTATCAGGGGTTGGGGTCATCTTGAATATGTCAGGCAAGGATGTGCCTGGTAAACAGGTAAACTTTTACTGTTTAACTGTACAATTTATTACATTCAGAGGGTTAGAGAGTTGTTCGTGCAGAGCTGAGATCCTTAAAGAATCGTTCAGGGAGATCAACCCCTAAAAAGAAATGTTCACAAAAAAAACAGAAAGTTAGATGTTGAGCAGTAAAAATGCACAGGGAGACTGAAGAAAGGGAAACAGGGGCAGATGTTTAAGTTAAACATGATAACATGTTTTTTGTCTGGAAACACGTGAACATTGGACCAAACCACTTTATCTGGACACCATTTTCAGTCAAATGTTGTCAACACCAGCAATTATCTGTGCCTCCTACTATTCAAACCATACCATTAATTCATACCAATTCATACCATTGTCTGGGTGAATACTTAATCCTGATTGGCTGCAGGGTGTCCACTAAAAGGTTTTATAGGACACCTATAAAAAAGTTTCAGTCAGAAAGCCTTGTTGTTTTAAATTATTGTGCTGGTTCAGCAAAGGGCTGTTTATGTTCAGGAAGTAGTGGAGCTATACATAAAGCCAATTCTACATCTGCAGGTCAGAGAGAAAGAAGCAACAACTTAATTAAAAACATATAAAAACGATTATTTCAATGTGGTAGATGCATTCTGAAGTGGACAATATGGATACTTTCAGTTTTTATTCTGTGTGATAGATGTGGTGGAGGAATCACAGGCAGCACCTGACACTTCTATTAAAATTAATAAAACTGTTTAAATAAACAGGAAATGACCCGTCCCTGATATTAATCAATGCTACTGGTAAAATGTGCATATACTTTGCAAAACTGAACAGAGTTTTAATCATCTATTTAGACTGTTGCTAATCTGATGAGAAGTTTTTCTTTATATAATTAATACGCTGAATATTATTTTATATAGATCATATCCACCACTTTCTTGACGGACCCCCGTTCCCATAATCCATTGTGTCAAAATTGGGGTCGCATTTTAATCAAAAGAAGAAAAAACGGAGAGATTACTGTCCCATCCGTCTACTCTAACAGACTGGGTAGATAACAGTTCAGGGCTCCGTTTGTTTAGCTCCTTTCACCGCGATCAGGATTCAGGATGTTAAAAATTTAGGTTTATATTGGGTTTATTGTTGTTGCCATGTCCCAGCTTCATTTTCTGTTTCACTGAAATCTTTTTAAACTTCATTTAATTTGATTAGCTAATGACGTGACAGCTAGCTACAGCCTCCACTGCTGCCTGCAGCGGCTCGATATTTACTTTGGCAAGCTGCCAAAAAGTCCATGTTTCTGGCAGGAGAGTATTTACTGCAGCAGAGTATTTATGGTTTTATAGTCAATTTCTTCCTTTTTATTAAGCTGTTGGTCCATGTTCATTTACTTCACTTCATTTACTTCACTCCGGCCACACATCTCTCTACTCTGTTCTAATGCTGTCCTGTCCTGCAGCTGCTTTCTCAAAGTTACAAAACAACACATTGTACTTTTAAGTCCGCCCTATGGTCATCCCAGAAGACATTTCCGTTAATATATCGAATTAAATCGCCCTTCTAAAATATGCGTTTTTCCATGCATTTAGCAAGGAATGGAAGTGATGACCCAAACAAGGGAAAAAAGGTGTCATGGCAGCCTCCAGTGTTTTGCTCGTAAAGTGGTGGATAGTGTCTTAGCTTTGGCCCGTACCCCTTAGTTGGCTGGATAGCCACCATTAGCTCCGGGTTAGCTTGTTGAGCTGTTACCCACAGGCAGCTCGAAGTTTGATGGATGTCAATCATCCATCTCCACCATGACGGTGCCCTCTCAGCTCCACCTCTTCACCCATTTTTGAATTTTCCGGTAATGACGACACACCAAGATGGCGATTGTGGAACCCGCCTATTAGCTTTAAATCTGCTTTTCCGAAACCTACCGGTGATGTCACGGAGGCTCCGTCCATCTTTTATATACAGTCTATGGGCTTAGCTGACTATGAAATGTCTGTCGTTTGAATACTGTGAAGCATTGCCAAGGTAACTTGCTTAGCCCACAGAAACTGCAGCTCAGTCAGCCCCAGCAGTAACCGTTGCATTGCCAGCACAATAATTTAGAACAATGAGGCTATGTGACCAGAACTTCCTTTACAGGTTTCCATTATCCAAAAATAATGGATACTGTGCAGCTAATAAGAATCGAGTATTCACACGAATCATGGTATAACAGAAATTAATAGTAGACCCGGAAGCAATAGACACCGCATAGGGCATTATCCCTTACGTAAAGCAGACATACTTCATGCAAAGTATCAATTTAGTTATAAAAAAATCAGATCAGAGGGGTTTATTAAAAAAGACAGCTTTATTGCTTCAGATCAAACACACAGGAAATGAGTTTACCCACACACACTCTCCCCACACAGTTATTCAAACAAGCAGGTTGTAGCTGTACATTAACATCTAAATCCATCTCTGCAGATCAGCTTGAAACTTAGAAGCCAAAATATTTATAGATTTAGATTTCCAGCAATTAGGAATACTTTAACATGCTCTAGATTGTACAGATGTGTTTATCTGTCCCATGTTTGTCTTTGAGGGAAGTCTGATCCACCAGAGGAAGTCATTAACTTCAAAGGACTTTGTGTGTGTGTGTGTGTGTGTGTTAGCTGGTTTACAGTCACATGTTTCTCATTGCCAGTTTATCTGCTTCACTTTCAATTAGGTCCTCTCTCTGTTAATTGGTGTTTTCTGTTTTTCCTCTTATACTTTATAAAACACAACCAATCAGTTCAGACACAAAAATCCATCAGCGGAGAAGACTCACCTTGATCAACCTCTAAGTTATAAATCCAAAATGCCATGAATAAACTAGAAAAGCAATCGGAGACTGCAGACCTCTCCCAAGCAGCGCAGTTTTTTCTATACAAAAACCAGACCATGCAGCTAAGACTGACTGGTTAATAGCCCACATTGCACTGACTTATACTGGTTTTGGTTACCAGGGCTTGAGTCAAAACATCCAAGCCAAAAGCCCAGAGAAAAGTGGCTGGCGACGCCACTAAATCTCCTCCATCTTTTCCCACTTACACACTTTAAAAAAAATGCTCCAGGAAAGGGGGGCACTATAGAGCTGCACGCGGCTGTGGAGATCTGGGTTTCTGACACTAATTTAGACCATATACTGTTACATTTTGGCAAGCAATGTGGACATTCGTGATAGAGTTATACAGACATATGTTAACACTCGCACGTCCACGCGGGACAAGCCTTGCAAAACAGCTCATATCTTATCATTATTACTTACTTTTTTGTTGAAAAAACATTTCTGAGACAAGTCCATGTCCTATGTGATAGTCTTATGTTGTCACATGCTGTTGTCAAATCAATTATACGGCTTTGTGTCATTGTGTGTATCAAAGATTGTAATGGAACGAAATATGACTCCTCACTTTTTTTGTGTGTCTTGAAAATGACTAAAAAGACATTTGGGCTTATTTTAGAGTGATACATCTCTCAGAATTCAGCCAAACATGATCTTTCTCAGAGCGAAAAACAATAGAAAGAAACAGCCTGTAGGAGGATTCACCTGCAGTCACGAGTGGCTATCTCGCAATGTTAAAGAATTCTTCTAAATTTAATCACATCCTCGTCTTTCCGTTCTGGATATATCCTGAAAATGTCATGAGAATCCATCCATAACTTTTTAAGTTATGTTCTACACAGACAGACAAACAGATAAATGCTGGCGATAACATAACCTCCTTGGCGGAGATAACAAAGCCAATTTGCTCCTCACACTCTTCTCAGGTCATTTCAACCTGAAATGACCTGAACAACAGCCAGCATGTCTGATCATCATCACATTTCTCCTGTAAGAGGCTGTTGGAGCCAAACACAGAGGGTTGAATACATGAGGACGCAGGACCTAACAGGAGGCTGACAGTGATTCAGCTCATCAAACACTTGGGGTCACTTATTTTTCAAGCTTTTACTTTGTAAAATACAAATATGTAACACAAACAAGGCCCTTAAAATCAAGAAACACCAGAAACAAACAAGTCTCACTGGGCATCTGGTGAGGATACCTCTTGGATGCCACTCTGGTAAGGTGCTCCAGGCACATCCCACTGGGAGGGGGTCCCAGGGCTTCATAAGGGGCTGCCCCTGCAACCTGACCCCGGATAGGAGGGAGGGAGGGATGGATGGATGGATGGATGGATGGATGGATGGATGGATGGATGGATGGATGGATGGATGGATGGATATGAAGTTGGTAAAAAAAAAGTAAAAACCTCTGACCTACTTCACCAGACTCTCCTACTGCTCTGCAGTGGTGCCACAAACAGTGAAAGTAGTACTAAGTCACATCATTCTCTAAATCCAGATTCCTCTGAACTCTTTTAGCTACTCACATTCTAATAAATCCTAATAACTCCCACCTGGTTGTAAAGATCAGGCTTTGCAGTCTGCACAATCCTCTAGATGGGATGATTAAAACGAGAGACATTTTCAACCAAACACTAATTTCTTTAAGTCTAAAGTTTATTTTGACAATATCCACTAATATAACCAGCTGTTGTGTGTCTGTTCCATGTTTGCACTGTTTCATGTCTGATACTGTTGACATATACTGATTTGTTGAAATCTGGGCCCCAGTGAAAACTTATTATATCTTCCCTGGGGTGACCCTTTAACCCATGTCTGAGCATGCCAGTTAAATTCTCCACTGGAAGTACCTAACACACACATATACACACAAATCAGGGTTAAAAAAAACATTGTGTGTGTTGTTCGAATAATTCCACACAAATCAGGGTTAAAAAACATTGTGTGTGTTGTTCGAATAACACCATGAGTGAGTGCAGTGTCCAGTCACCTCTGTATCTGTTTCAGGCAGCTTGTTGGTTCAGACCTGATCATTAGCTGAATTAGGCCATCAAACACTGAGAGCCTTGCAGGAGCACAATAGACTTACTGTTTTCCCTCTCGGAAATAATGTTTGTGGATCTGAAGGAGTATTCCCACACTCAGCTTCAACAGGTTTACGTCACCTATTGCAGCGACATGCAGATCTAGACACAACTACTTCCTGTACGGTATGTACAGCTGCATTAGAAAAACCACAGACACACAAGATTAAAACATGACATGATACTGGAGACAGGAGGAAAAAGAAACTCTGATTTCAAAAAAGTTATGGCAACATTATTTCTCCAGTTTTCTAAAAAAAAAAAAAAAAAGGTTAAAAATTGTAAGTATTTGGCAAATGCCTAGTATCAGCCTAGTGTTTGGTGCATTTCATGGAGCTGCTAATTAGTCTGATTAGTCTTTTATTAAATGTACAAAGTCCTACTGATTTGCTCAGCAGTCCACTAGATCCACAAATATGCAGTCAAGCAACATACTGTATTACACAATAAGGACAAACTTTAAGGTGTCATAGGATCTCAGGCTGTGATATACTGACTCTTCATGTTGATAAACTGAATGGTTTTTCCCAGAAAAACCTGATGCAACCTGTGATTGATGCAGTTTCAAAGCTCTGCCAGCAGAGCTGGTTTCAATGAGCTAAAAGAAGATGTGCATCAGCTAAACAAACACTGTAAGGATTGAATAAGTCGTACCAGAGGAGGCATGAGGCTCCTAGCCTGAAGACAAATCAGCATTTATTATTTGGTTTCTCACCTCGTGAAATCATCAGAAATTAACCATCAGGATTCCAGAAATGTCCCAGAAAACATACACTGTTGTTGGGGTGAAAACTCAAAGCACATAATAATAATAGAGTGCTGTGGTGGTTTGGGTGGGACCCTGCAGGACAAGACAAAAATTCAGCCAAAAACAGCCCAAACAGACTATACAGGACTAGACAGAAACTGATAGAAACTCACAAAGGAAGACAACAAATCCCCCATCTTCTTACCGTTTAGAAAAAATATCCATTTCCAGTTTGGTAACCTGCACCTAGCTGACTAGGCCCGACTCAAACCTAAAAATTTCCAGCTTCCATCCAGTGTTTCACTACAACTCCATAGTTCAATTATTAAAACCTCATCAAACTACTACTTAGTGAATATTGAGTACATATCAGCTGTCCTCCAAATGTCTGACCTGTTGTTCATTTAGCCCATTTTGAATCTGTTGGCAGCAACACGCCTGTAAAAAGTTGGAAGAGGGGCAATGAAAGGCTGGAAAAGTAGTTCAAGCTAAAAAAAAATAAAAGCTAAACAGAGGAATATTGACAACTAATTATGTAAACTGGCAAAGTAGAAAGTAGAACTAAAAATTGTGGAACAATTTCAGAAAACGATTCGTAAATGTAAAATTGTGAAGTCTTTAAAAAAATACAACCATTCAAAGGGGCACTCAATTCGGTCTTATGGGAGCCGCAAACCGTTCAGATTTCCATGCATCAATATCACCAAGAGATTCAGAAAGTCAACAGGAATCTAAGTGTGCATAGGTCAAAGCTGAAAGACATTAAAGCTGGTTGACATTAAACCCGACTTGCTTCCCTTCTGGAAACTACTGCAGGGGCTCAGAAACAGCTCCAGGAATCACACAGTTCACCCTGAACTCCACAAATGCAGCTTGCAGCTCCATCA
Source organism: Pseudomugil tenellus (assembly GCA_037177515.1). Taxonomy (NCBI): domain Eukaryota; kingdom Metazoa; phylum Chordata; class Actinopteri; order Atheriniformes; family Pseudomugilidae; genus Pseudomugil; species Pseudomugil tenellus. The sequence goes on from JBAMHX010000011.1 coordinate 1,477,824, forward strand.
TGTCAAGAAGAAGCCACATCTGCTCCCATCCAGACGTTTTTTTCAGAGAAGACATTGCAGAAATCAGCGAAACAATGCTGAACCACATCCTGCATCCTCAACAACATGGCTTCATATGAGACCAGTTCAGCTGCTGAACTGGTCTTCCTGCAGTCCAGACTTTTCACCAATACAAAACATCTGGAGCATGAAGGTCCAGGACTGTAGAGCAGTTAGAATCCTGCATCAGACCAGGGCAGCTAGGATATTATACAGTACAGGAAAGTTTCATCTCATCTCCACCATCTGGGTGTCTGGAGTCCAGAAGAGACTCATCTGAAAGATTATTTCCAGGTGTGCAGCTCTCTCAATCAGTGTACATTAAAATCTCTGGTTGTAAATATAAGTTTATAATGACCGCACAGATTACAATACTAACATCTAGCTAATCTTTAAATAATTTGTGTAGTAATGGGCCTTTAACCAATTCTTATGGATGGATGGAGGGATGCTTGTTATAGGGACTGATAAAGGTTTAAAAAAAGAGAAGAAATAATATAGAAGATCTCATCCAACCACAGCAGGAGTCTCACACTGTACAAGAATCCCTGAAACTACTCCTCTTCATTTACGTTTACCAGTAGATGTTGTTCAGGGCTTCATAGGTTCAGATGGAAAGAAGTCTAAATAAGACCTGAATCCTGATCGATCAGCAGGTAAATACTTAAATACTTCCACATCTCTGCATACCTCCGCGCCACAACGTAACCTCAGCCACAACCTTCAGGCAACAGAGACAGGCAGCAACATAAGGAAGAAAGTCCACAAAGCAAATCACTCATTTCCATTTGAACTTGTACATAATTATGCTGTGATAAATGGTTAAATGACAACAGAAACTGAGCTCAAGCTCATCAGAAATGTCTCAGCATCATCACAAAACCTGCTGTAATAACTAATGACAATAAAGTCATTCATCTTTTTGTAGGACATTTTAATAGGGTTTTAGTCTGGCTTTGTTAGTTATTTTTTATACTGCTTAATCCAATGCAGTGTCGTCGGGAAGACAGAGTCTGTCCCAACAATAACCCAATTCAATTCAATTCAATTCAATTCATAATCATTATAATAAGCAGGTGAGAAGCAGATTGACCCTGCACAGGTTGTCAGTCTTTCACAGAAATTTAGCTTCATAAAAAGATATTTTCAAACAAAATTTCGACCATATATTTTAAATGATAGAGTTTAGAGGATAATTGCTTTGTTGTAACCATGCTTTTTGGTAATAGATCTTATATAGTGGGAAGTCTGTTTATTTCCCGTTTAAATGGAGTCACGTTTGAAAGGAAAGTATCTTTGTGAGATGAGCAGGATGTTTCAATATGGGGGTTGTACCATGAAAAATGTTCCAAATCTTCTATTCTGCCGTTAATGTTTGCTTTGAGCTTCTGGTATCCAAGGTGATGGCAGTCAGGTGCCTGATTAGCAACATCTGTCATAATGGAGCTGCTAGAGAGTTCAGCTGGATCGTAGAGTCAAAGTATGGGGAAGATGTGGACAGTGTTGCATATTTATGGAGCAATGAAGTAACATCCTCCTGTGGAGGCAGTGTGATGATGTGGGCAACATCTCCTTTCTACATTTACAAGGCTTATGATTATTGGAGGAGATTCTACAACCAGCCCACAGTCTGTGATAATGACAATGCTGGCCCCTACCAAACAGGGTTAATCAGAAACTACCTCAAAAGGGTGGATGAGCGATCTGCAGCCCTGACCTCCACCCATGTGTGATCAGTTTGAGCTGCTGTTGGTACCAAAGTGACAAACGCAACCACGTTGGTCGAAGAAAGGACTACCATCCCACACCAGGGTGTGTATGATCTGGTGACCAGCATGAAGAGGAAGTACCACACTTTGTCTTTTTCCTTCAGACGTCAGTCCAGCGAAAAAAAAAAAATAAAATAACGAACCGGAGTCAACAGCAGAATTAAACATTTACATTTTTGCCCCAGTTTTTCATGTCAGACCCACATAGACTCACTCAACTCTTCTATTAACACATTTCACTCACAAATGTGGATCAATTTCCAATAAAAATAAACATGTTTTCCAAAATCATACAATGTATCATTAAGACATATTGTTTCTATTGACATAGAAAAAATCCATTAAATTAAATTTATTCACAGTTTGTAATAAGTTTCTATTGTAAATCTCTTTAGCAGCAACCGACGAACTTCTTGGTTACTAAAGATGTGCAGAAGCAATCTTGTAGGTATAACTTACACCTGTTCAGACGCTCATACACACACAACACACACACTGTCATTATAAAACCCCAGAGCTCTCCTACTAACTAAATCCCAGTTTAACCCAGTGGACGCTGCGAACAGACATTTTACCAACACACTTATGCCAGAATATCAATTCTCAGCTGTAAACTATCCAAACCTGATTTATCTGCTAAGATGATGAATTAGGTAACCAAGTAAATCATCTGAATAATCAGAAACTTCCAGCTGAAGACGCAGAGCAGAATGGCAGCAGCCTGCACCACTAACACCTTTCATGGGACATCAGCTGGCGCGTGGAGGGATGCGGGAGGCGCGCGAACCAACACACACAAACAATGAGTTACTTCTGTCAGACAGAAAGGGTTCCGTGTGGGAGCCCGGCGCGTGAGACAGGAGGATGTTGACATTTTAACAACACCTACATGTTTGCTGCGCTGTTCTCCTCCTCAGCGGGTTTGGGGTCTTTGGTCCGGTGGTCCTGAGTTGGTCTCAGGAGTTTGTGTCTTGTCTCTCTCGGTCCCGTGTCCTCTCCTCTGCATACACCCACTGCCTCCTGCAACACTTTTCTTTAATGCAGTTGCGGCGAGATTTAAACTGCGTCAAGTCACCCGTAGTGAGCGTCACTACTTCCGGTCCGCGATGGCAAATAACGTGGGGAAAAAGGCAGAGGCTGAAAAAATTAAAGTTGGCTGTTGTTTTCAATGACCTTCCATTACAAGACAAATTAATTTAACAAATTAATGTGAACTTTATAGTCTGAATTCTGAAAATAAGCTTCATGAACCTCAGCGGTCCGCTCAGTTGCAGGTCTTTGGCGACACCTACTGGTAATTAAACAAAACTGCAAGTTACAAATACTTATTTTTGTCAAATTTGATCATTAGAAGTAAATATTTATAGCCATAATTTCAATAAAATGAAAAGGAAACTTTGTAGCCTCAATGACAGCGAAAAACCTAGCCATTTGGGGGCATCTAAAAAACTCTAATGTAGCTTTGATGTTTATTCTTTGCATTTGCCAACTCTAATATTATCTAAAAGCCTGGATGTGCACAAATAGATTTAAAGATCTTGTAGTTCCATATATTCGAAACAGAGCACCTCACTCTCAGACTGCAGGTCTACTTGTGGTTCCCAGAGTCTATAAGAAAACAATGAGAGGAAGAGCCTTCGGTTATTAAACTGTGCTCTCGTGGAACCAGCTCCTAGTGTGGGTAGGGAGGCAGACACCCTCTCTACCTTTACAATTAAACTTAAAACCTTCCTTTTCAACAAATCTTATAGTTAGGGATAGTCTTGCCGTCCATTAGTTGTGCAGCCATGGGGACATCCCATGATGCACTGAGCACTTCCTGTTACTTTCTCTGCTGCTTATTTTTTATTTGACGGTACTGGCATCATTAACATATTTCTCCTTGTTCTGCAGGTCTTCCAGGATAAAAGCTGCAATGTATATTAATTTGTCTTTCATGTCCTCTCCTCCCAGCCAGTCGAGGCAGATGGCTGTCCTCCCAGAACTGGGTTGAATTCAATTATATAATATTAGTCAACTCTTGATATTTTTCATTCCTGGGTTGGATCCAGTATTCTTTGTGGGTTTTATTAACACCAATGCATTTCTATAGTTTCTTGACTTTTTTTTTAAATAACCCATTTAAATAACCTCTATGGGGACCTGGGGCCTCATTCATAAACCCGTTGTATATACAAAAACGAGTGTAAGCCAATTCTAGCCAGCTTTTTGGATTTATAAAAACATGACTTTGGGGTGAATGTCCTTACCTTTAAACGTTTACCATAGCCTTTCTGGAGAAAATGGAAATGACAACACCAACAGCGGACGAATAAAACCTAAGAAATTATTGGAATGTGAGATGCGCTGATCATGAAGTGTGGTACATTAAAATGATTTGCAAAAATTGAGAAAAAAATCATAAATGATGTTGATATTCTATCACAAAAAGATCTTGACTTACAACAGAGATGTTATTAATAAGATCATCAACCACTAATTGTAATAAATCTTTCACCACCAGAAAAAAAGTCGAAGACCTTAAACAATCACACCACACTCTGTTAAAAAAGACCCAGAAGTGCCGTCCACACTTAAGCAGTTAATGCTTCCAGCACGATTACCGCAACTCCACACCAAGACCAAGCTAGCTGTTTTAAACCCTCATCACCCTCACCCGCACTGCAAGAAAACCCCTATGTCTAAACATCCCCCCCGACACACACACACATTCATACTTCCAGACAAATTAAGATAAAGTAATAATAATCTTTTACTGGAACCACTTTTCTTTAGCATAAATGTGGAATAATCAATCAAAAAACAACAAGACAGCGAGATGTGAGAAGCAGCTGTTTGGTTATTTCTCAGGAAAATATTTTTTAGAATTCATTTAGATAAAAAAAAAAACATCAACAGTTTTTGAGAATTTCAATATTTATTTAAAAAAATATGAAAAAACATCCATGGAAAAGGCATTAATTACATTCAAGTTTAAAACATGTTCATCTAAAATATTAAATCTAGAAGAGCTGAGGTTGCTGTGTTTATTGAGCCGGATATAAACAAGGTTGTACAGGAAGGACAGCAGTAAATACAGATATGTACAGAGCAGATTCAGGCACTTCGGAGTTACTTCCTTCCTCTGTGATCAATCATGACACTGTGATTTCTTCGCCGTCAGACTCGGAGATCTCTGACTGTTTGCTGGACTCTGATGGAGAGGAGGGGCTGTGATGAAGATGGTGGTGACGTAGATGAGACTCCTGGTGCTCGGTCCTGCTTAGCTGCTGGCAGAACGCACTGCCCACATCAGTGAGGTCTGGGTGGGGGTTTGTTTTGGTGGGGAGGGTCTGCTGGCGGCAGCCGCCCGTGGAAAGCAGCTCCCTCTCCTTTGAGTTCCTCCACTTCATCCTGCGGTTCTGAAACCAGATCTTGACCTGAGCAGGATGCAGAAACAGTAATGAGACAAGTTTTAGCTGATAAGAACAGCTGCTGCTTAGTGTTTAGCTTAAACCGATGCCATGCTGGTTCCCAGCAGCATTTAAAACTGCTGTGGTTCGGCCCGCTCTGAAGAGTGCAAACTTAGATTTTATCCTAACCTGAATCCAATTTACCCTTTTTAATCAAATTATGAAAAAAGCTTTAAAACCAACTTAATGATTTTATGAAAGACAACAGTATCTTTGAGGAATACCAGTCTGGGTTTAGAGCAAAACACAGTACTGACAGCACTGGTCAACATTGTTAATGACATCAGAACCGAGCTGGACAGGAAGAATTGGACAGAAGTCAGAAGTTTTCATGCAGGACAATGTTTTATCACACGCATCCAAGTACACCACTATGTGGCCAGAAAGTGTCTAAAAGAAAAAATAATGACATGACTTCCTTGTCCACCTGATCTTAACCTCAGAGAACCTGTGGTAGAAATGTGAGATCTACAGGGAGGGAAACCAGAACATCTCTCTGAACAGTGTCTGGGAGGCTGTGGTTGCTGCTGCACGTAATGTTGATCATGAACTGATCAAGATTAAGTTGTTATACTTGTTTCCCTGGTGAAAATAAAGCGAAATGGGTATATTTATTTTTTAAGTTGCCTAATAATTATGCACAGTAATAGTCCCCTGCACACACAGATATCCTCAGATACAAAATGAAAAAAGCCCCAGTTCAACTTCCACAAATATCCAGCCTTGATATTTATGAGTATTTCATCTTAATTAAACAGTCATTCAATAATAAAATGAATCCTCAAAAATACAACTTGCCTAATAATTCTGTATTTGCCTGTAGAGGAATCAGGATCCACAAGACACATGTACTTGTACGGTGTTCCCCAAGGCTCAATTTTAGGTCCAATTCTTTTTAATCTCTACATGCTTCCACTTGGGGATGTCATCAAGAGATGTGGAATACACTTTCATGGCTATGCGGATGACACGCAGCTTTACATGACTGTCTTCTGGTGAAACTTGCCATATATCCAACCTTGGTAATTGTATTTTAGATATTACGAGATGGAAGGCAGGAAAACTCCTTCAGCTCAACCCGGACAAAACAAAAGTTTTAGTCATCGGCCTGGAAGCACACAGACAGGAACTGGTTTTAAAACCTTTAACCCAGCTGAAGAAGTGAAGAAACCAAGAGTCTTTCTTGACTCTTAAATTTGCGTCTCACATTAAAAACACGAAGACGGGAAGTGCGACAGTTCCTTTCTCAAGCCAATGCAGAGTCTGATCCATTCTTTTATCACCTGTAGGATTGACTACTGGAATGTTTCTTTCTGGTCTTCCTGAAAAGAGTTTAAACTCACTGCAGCTTTTACAAAACTCAGCTGCCCCTCTGCTGATGTAGACCAGAACAAGAGCTCATATCACACCACTTTTAAAATCCGCATTGGCTCCCTGTGTGCTTCCAAGTTTATTTTAAAATACTTTTCTTGGTTTTTAAAGTTCTTAGTCAGTGGAGACTTAGTCTTAGTCTTAGTCTTTTATTTATTTCTAGAGTGAGGACCGGAACATATGCAGAGACATGTTTTAGCTACTATGGACTTTACCTGTGCAACAGCCTACTGGACGACATGAGAGAAGCTGTGTTGATATTTTAAAAAGAAAGCGTAAGACTTTAGACTGATTATTATTTTACATCACAATTTTATAGTCTTATGCTTTATTTAACTGTATTTGAGTGCATTTTATCAGTTATATTTTTAGGATATTCTTGTTTTATTTTACTCTGTTTTATTGTATTTTATCTTATTATTTATATTTTATACTATTTTGGTAGTGATTTTCCAGTTTATTATTATTGGTTTTCCTAATGCGAATGGTGAGGGTTAGGACAGACAGCATCTCTGGTCAGGAAGAAATCCCATGTGACATGTTATCCTGACCCTACGTGGCTACGTGGCTTTATGTGTGTGTGTGTGTTTGTGTATATAT